>BJBW01000411.1:59724-167655 GCA_004320125.1 Scolopax mira
CCCCTCAGGTACTGGGAGGCCGCTATTAGGTCTCCTCGGAGCCTCCTCCTCTCCAGGCTGAACAACCCCAGCTCCCTCAGCCTGTCCTCATAGCAGAGGTGCTCCAACCCCCTGATCATTTTTGTGGCCCTCCTTTGGACCCGCTCCATCAGGTCCATGTCCTTCTTATATTGAGGTCCCCAGGTCTTCTGGGCTGCAAGTGCACACTGCCTGTTCATGTCCTCTTCCACTCTCCTTCCTCCCTCACCAAAAAGGAGATTTTTTTTTTTCCTCCTTCAGTGTCTTCCTGTCTCAAAGTGACTTGAAGGAGGCAGAGAAAGGTAAAGCCAAACAAGCAAACAAGTCCACGTCAGGCTTTTTCCTAAGCAGCTTGTGTGATGCTGCAACCAGCTACTCTGTAAATAGCCTTTGTATTTATTTTCCCATACCGAAGGCCAAAGATTAATTTATCTGAATGTCCACTCCACCTTGCAACAAAGCCTTGTGTTATACTCGATAACATGCAGAGCTTTTTAAATCCGGCTTAATTTGATCTTGATCTCTGGTTAATATCCTTTTGATTTTTCCTCTAACCTGTTTTCTGGAGGTTTACAAGTATAAAATCATAGGAGAAATGGTATCTAACTTCTGATCCACTTTGTTAATAAGCTGATTACAAGTATTTAAAGTTATCTCCTCTTCTCCAGATGCAACAGAACAAATGACCTCTAAACACTGACAGTCTTGCCAACAAGTTACAGAACTCTTGCTGGGAATAAACAATGTCATAATGCAGATGCAGACCCTGATCCTGAGAGTTGAACTATCGTAAAAGTCCAGCTGAGCTCAGTGGAGTCCTACCAAGGTATGCACTTTCAGTTCTGTAGGTCCATCAAATGTGCAATTTTTGACTTGAAGAAACTGCCAATAAACTGTGTGATTTACAAAAAATATTTGGTGAGTATCATGGAGTGATTTCTCTGCAGTGCAGTGTTCCCCTGGCTGGGCTTAGAGGCAGCATAGCCTAGTTGCCTCTTGCCTCTGTTCCTCAGAGATGTCTTTAGTCATCTTCTTTTACATTTAATTTCTTGGACAGGGTCAACCCCCTTATTGTGGGTTTGGATGGTGGCTGGTGAGCTGGAGGCTCCAGCACAGTCTGCAGAAGGCAGAAGGGCTGTGGATATTTGTGCTCCCCATAGCTCAGTGACGAGGGGGATGGCTCTTGGGATGGCATTCAGCAGTTGGTGCAAATGTGGGTCAGCCCCAATTTGGGGACATGGGCCATGTGAGGCATGAAGACCTGGTTGTGATCCTCCTCTGGGGACCTGTGGAGGAACAGTTAGAAAACAAACGAGAACGCGAAGTTTTTAGCACCCAAATGCTGTAGAAGAAAGCTCCTTGCCCCAAGGGAATCCCCCTACAGAGTCAGGGGGTTCTGAAGTGAAGGGGCTTGTCCTTTGTTTCTTGGGCTCATGAGACACTGATGAATTGCCAGACTTACAGGTGAGCTCTGGACATCAGAAAGCTGCAGGCAGTGGGACAGTGTCCTGTGCTTGCTGAGTGATCTGCCCTTCGCAGATGTGTTGAGAATAACTACTGTCCAAGGGCTGTACCCAGAGAACGTGCTGCATGCCAAGAGTGCTGCTGTAGGGCCGCACCATTTTTCCCCTTAATAGAGCCCATCTTCTCTTTATGACACTGATTTTATACTGATGTAGCTCCATTACCAGCATCAGCTTTACATGGCGTGTCTGAGAGCAGAGACAGATCCTTTTTCTTATTCGGGAAGAAAACAAGTCTTTTCTTCTCCATTAGGAACGGCTCTGCAGGGAAAAGATTGCAGTTTCCTGCACATATGCTCCCTCATTGTTTTTAAAATGAGCAATTCTTCAGGAATCTACATACACTTAAAAGACATTCAATGAGGAAATCTCTGACACTGCCCCTAGAGTTGCATAATTTAATAAATAATATGCAAGGCTAAATTCTTAATTTTTGTATTTATCTTTCCATTTTTTCAATTCAACTACTTTTCAAAGGGTAAATCGGCAGCAAACTGTGTAAAAACTTCCGGGAAGAATGAAAGAAATGTTCTGGCTGTGGCAGGATGACAGGTACGTGTCTGATTTGTGCCAGAAGGTGGTGTTTGTAAGTGCCTGGTGGCCACTAAACCATCTCTCTTACTCGTGTCAAAGACTTGTCGATGAGCTATAGGGTGGGTGCGCTTGGGATCACCACCTCCAGCCACCCCTTCAGCCCTTCCTGGAGCCTCTATCTGAGGGCTGGGGAGAGCAATTCCAGCACTCACACTAGATGTGCCCTCGTCTCACAGCAATGCTCTGTTCTACTCTGTTGCTAATGCCCCTGCCTTATTTTTCTTCTTTTTCCAGAAATTTTATATCACGTGCATTTATCAAAAACTCCCCCTGGGTGGGCAGAGCCACTGGCCCCAGGTGTAGCCCATCCAGGGATGTTGGAGCACACGGTGATGTGTCGTTAGGAATAAATGCCAGCAGAGGGCACGCCAAGATATGAGACGGAAAAAAATAAAATTACATCTGTTCCGTTGGTCTGAGGAGTTAGGCAAAACTCTGTTCGTTCATAATTCATATGCCTGTAGGACATCGTAAGGGAATATAATTGTTCTGTCAGGGCAGTGGTGGTATCTTGCTTTGAAAAATGCAATCAACAAAATATCTTAAAACAACTACGAATGTAGCCTGGTTTTAGATGTGCTGATGGGAAGAAAAGCCTCCCTTCCCCTGGCTCACCTGGTCCTCTTCCTAACCTTTGCTCTACAACAGTTAGGAAAAGGTAATAGTATAAGCAGAGTTTTGCTCTTTTAAAGGCACAGCGTTTTGCTTTTTAATAATTTTATCTCTCATTTCTATATAATTTTAATTAAATACACACTAGCTTCTGTTGCTCTTCAGAGACTTGTGGCATGAGGTGTTTTCCAGCTTTTCTCAGAGGCTGGAGCTGAACTTGGCAAGGGGTGCAAAGAATAAGAAGGGCTTCTACAGGGGTCTAAGCAACCTGATGTAATTGAAGATGTTCCTGCTCATTGCAGGGGGTTGGACTAGATGACCTTTAAAAGTTCCTTCCAACCCAAACTGTTCCATGATTCTATTCTATGATTCTATGATTAATATGCTAGTCTGGGTGGGATTGTGCACATTGAATGTCCAAATGTGAATCTTCCTGGAGAATTAAAGGTCCCCCAGACCCCTAAAGGTCTGTCCTAGAGTAGGACAACTGGCTAGCACCGATATACAGCTACCTCCTACAAGAAACATTAATGATATCTGTTGACAAATTGACTAATTTTACACTACGCAATGGATAAGTCTGCCCAAAAACCCTGTGAAAAGCTATCAAGTCCAGGGTGTCCCCTGTTCTATGTCCACACGATGGGGACTTCAGGCTGGTGATGCTTTGTGCTGGACCTGCATGTCTGCTGGTGGGACAAGATAGTGATGAGATCAGCAGATCAGCTCCCTGGTGATGGGTCTAGAGACTGGTAGGATGAGGTCCTAAGTTGACTGCATGGCCCAGGTCACCTCAGCAGCTGATGCTCACTGTGTGTGCTGAGTGGAGTGTAAAATCTGTAGCACATAGAAAAGGAAAATCTAAGCTTGTTTTTCTTAAATATTCAAAGACAGTAAGGTGTTTTAGCTAATCAGGTAAAGTGATTAAACCAACTGTCTTACACCCTTTAGTTTCTCATAGATCAGGAACACAACTCTCTCCCCAGAGTCACTACAATGTGGTTTTATTTTGGCAGGTGGATACAGGGAGCTTAGTCCTTACTTGTATGAAGCTAATATCAGTCTGCAGCAGGCACTGTGATGCTCGGGGGTGCGCTGCAAACCTGAGGAAGGGTTAGACTTACATGGGAAGAGCCTCATTCAAAGAAATATTATCGGTACATGCTCATAATAGAGTGAGGTGAGATCCCTCCACCAGGAAAGCCTTGCTCAGGTGGACACCTGGGGTCAGCTTGGATGACCCCAAAGCTCCTTCAGGAGGTGTTAACTCCAACCCTTCAGATGAGTCTCTCTGTGGCTGCCACAGGCCTGAATCGATCACTTTACTGCTGGAACCATTGCAGTTATAAACATGCAAACAGGTAAAACTGCCTGCAAATAACCTCTACCCAGGCATGGCAGTTACACAGAGTACACAGTGGCACCTGCTGTGGGTTTTTTCAGGTTTTTCTTCTTTAATTGTTGGGTGGGAGGTTAATGGCAGAAGTCCATGGATGAAAGTAGCTCCAAGGTGTTTGTTGTTGCTCAGTTGCTTCATTTCTTTCTCTTTGTTGTGTTTTAGGTAATATTCCTTTGAGAAATACTTTGCCACCCAAACCCACATGTTGTGGTTGACCAACATAGCTTGCAAAACCATCAAATAATGTCTACCCCTGAAAAGTTGTGTTACTTTGAGGTAACGTGTTTTTTCAAAGTAAACTAAGCAGTCTTTAATTCTTTTAGCTGAGCAGCAAAAAGATCCCCAAAAGAAATGAAGAGTATGAAGTAAACCAAAACATCTTTTTCAGTCCAGACAAAAATGTGTTATTTTTCCCCTCAGAAAGGAAATAAACTGACACTTGGATATTTTTGGAGAGTCCAAACTGTGTTTGTAAAAGCAATATGTAGGTGGAAAACATCATGCACTTTATGAGAAGATTTTCTTTAATACAGCTACAGTAATATTTCCAATACTGCCTTTGGTACCCAATCAATCTCCAATAAAAAATCTTCTCCTGAATTAGAACAACAACAAAAAAATCCTCAAAAAACTTGTTTTGGTTGGGCAAAACATGTATAAACTCTAACTAACAAAGAACTGGTGGAGCAATAAACAAACATGTTTAGCACCTAAGGCACTGGTACCCTCCGTGGACTCTAAGAGTTCATTAAACCTTGCCCTGTAAACTTATGGACCAATTTTGTTTCATGCTGTCTACTCCGCCAAGTTCTTGCTCTGTAATTCCCTAAACAGGATAAACTCCTAAACATTCAGCCAGCAGCAAGAGGAGCAGCAGCTGAGCGCAACCAGCAGTCCCACCGCCTTGCTCGCTGCCATGCCTGCAGCTCCCTTCAATCCCTGCTTTAAGTGATCATTATAATCAATGGAGCAATCAGGGAAATGGCCTGCGTTGCTGCCTGTGCCTTTCTGCTGGGTGCTCCCTGCGTGGCCCAATCTGTCCCCAGAATCAGGATGCTGCTGGTCTGGCACTGGGGACCTGAGACTTTGTCTGGGCTGACAACTCGTGCCAGTGAGGGGTTGTGATGGTGCTGTGTCAACAGAGTAGATCTCGCCTCCCTCCAGCCACCTCCAAAAAGGAGGTGTCGTGATGGTGATAGACACCTTCGTCCAGCTTACATGGAGTCTGTAGCTTGTGGAAAGCAGGTGTCATAGGAGATAAATTCTCACGTACACTCTGTAAGTATATATGCAAAGTTTTAAGTTGGCATGTTGTTCCCAGCGAATGAGAGGTAACTGGGGAGGCTTTTTGAAACATTTGCAAAATCACAAAGTTAAATTCAAAACTTTGTATTTTTATGTCTCTTTCCCTTATGGCAAAACTTATATATACAGAAAATAGCAGTTCTGAAGTAAAGGAAGGTATTGTCATTTTCCCAGCATAAGGGAGGGGGTTAAAAAAGCAAAATATCTACCTACAATTATTCCCATTTTTTCCACCCTTCATATACTTATTTTCTTCTCTGTGAGCTAGGTCTGTGTTTATCACAACTCAGTCCCAGACTTAGTATGATATATTCTTTATAGATTAGTGACCTCAGAAATGCCTTAGAAGGCTTGCAATTCAAACACTAGGCCTATTTTGTGCTCCTCTAACTGGCAAATCCTGTACAGCTCCTAGAAAGAGAACATCATAAGGTAGTAGATCATAAGTAGTCACTTATGATCTTGTAAATAGCTTTTCATCCCTCAGAAAGTCATGCTTTTTAAGTCCAGTAGATGGGGCCTTGGCTGGTTCCTAGAGGGGATCTCTGTAGCCTTCCATAATGAAGCCTCTGTTCCTGCCTGTCCTGGACATGGAGTGGATGAGGGTTTAAATGGTGGCACAGCTTGTGCTAGAAATGCCTGTGCAAGGCAGGACCAAGCCATTCCCCTTTCTGGTTTCAGGCAGAGAGGGAGGGTGGGTAATACTCCATGTGGAGGGCAAGCAATTTTTTGACCTTTTGTTTTATAAGGATGATGCTGTTTCAAACCACCCAACTTTGCAGCTGGGTGTAGGGAGGTGGGAATCAGAGTACACTGGCACGGCCTGGGGAGGATGGCCAGAAGCACGTGGTACATGTCCTCTGTTGGATGCCCATTTCTAAATCCTCATTTCTGAACATCAGTCTGTTATAAAAAAGAGTGGGTCTAGTTCTACCACTCCCCCAGCTGTGTTACAGACACAGTGCTCACAACCACTGGAGCCCAGGCTGGTGGCTCTGTAATAGGTGGGCAGCCTCCTCCTGCAGCCTCAGGGTCTGGCTGCTCAGGGACAGCTTGGGTATGGTGCCGAGGTAACATTAGGCAGGGTGAAAAATAGCTAAGTCATGAGAAAGGGTTGTGTGAGAGAGATCCACGAGAAGCTGATCCATCAAGTGTTGCACGCGTTGGGTGAGGAGTTGCATTAATCTCAGTTGGTCACCCTTGATCCTTACCCAACATGACCCAAGACTTGTCTTCTGAATTTGACCATGTCCCTGTCTTGTTGCCACAGACTGGCTCAGTGATTGCTGTGCTGTGGCTGTCCCTGGTTTCCATCACCAGAGCTGCTTGACTCTTGTTGCTCAGGAGCAGTAGAAGTGTGCACAGCTCAGTGGGACTGATGCCTGCCATCCTCACCTTCAGCCCTGTCTAGGATGTCACATTTCCTTGTGGTGTAGCTGGCCCTAATTGCTCCCCAAGAGTTTTATTTCTTAGTTTTATCTAAATCCCATGATTTTGCCATCAGAAGTCCGTTAACTATTCAATTTCATTGACCAGCATTTAAGCATCAATTTAACTACATGTTTAACAGGGCTGACTTTCTGAAAGGGGACCAAAACTGCTGTTGTAGGAGCACAGTGCTGAATTTGGGTGATTTGGGATTTGAACATTTCCTATTGAAACCAACACCAGGCTCCAGCTAATTTCAATAACAAAAGCTATAACAAAATGTAGAAGTGTTCATATTTAAGTCACTAGGTGGGAATGAAACACTTGACTGTGCTCAAATATTGTATATTTTATGCTATTCAGAGTTTCACAGTAGTTACCTTTGTGCTAGCACACATTTTCAGTATATTTCAAATAACTGTAATAATTATATATACAGTTCTAGTAAGTGGTTAATACAGATGATATATTCCTACAGAGAAAGAATGATAGCATGATAACAAGCTCAGTAATTACGGGGAATGGGAATTAAACTTGATGAACTGCATGGGCACAGTAGAATTGCAGTCATGAATTTTGGTTTTGATTGATACCAAGAACACATAGTTGCTAGATATGAGTAATAACACTGCAATACTCATCATCCCAAGCAGTGGCTTAACTTTGTGTATGTGTGTGGCAAATATAAGTTGAATGTTTGTCTTGAAGCATATGATTATTACAGAAATATAAACTTTGGCCTGCAGAGATCACGTATGAATATCTAGTGTATTTAGAAAAATGTGGAGCAATATTTTTACTTCAGTTTGGGCACCTGCTATAGCTAAATTATGGGGCTTTTAAAAACATTTCTCTGCAGTGTTCTTTTCCTGGTTTCTGAGTTCCAAAACAACTTCTTGTGCAGCATTGCATAAACTGATAACAATGATGACACAAGACCATCTTAGAGTACAGAGCTGGACCATGATGAAATTCATATTGCGGTATTCCCATGTGTGTTGTCCAGGAGCCAGTGTGAGGCCACCACACCTCTGCCCAGCCCATGGCCATCACCCCACAGTGGCACAATTTGCTTGAGGCTCCCTGTTATGGATCTCAAGTGAGGGGTCACAGAGGAAGGGTGTAGAACCCTGCTCCTGAAAGCCATCTTTGGGCTGACAGCTTGCCATCTGTTTCTGAATATTTCAGGCTTTGTGCATGCTTTGCTCCAGCCTTGTAGTAAGCTGGGGTATACCTGTCTTCCTTATCCCCTTAAAGCCAAGCCTCCTTTCCCCCTGTGGTCTGTGCCCAGCAATGTCAACTGGCAACTGGTGTGACTTGTTGGTCCTAAGTCCCTTGTTGGGGCTGATTTCTTACCAAGTCTTTCTTTGAAAGGTCTTTTGGAGAAGTTGCTGCTGCTCACTAATCTCATACAGGTCCAGACTTACTCTTGACCCTTAATGTTATATAGCATTTGATCAATTCTGTATTGATTAGTGTTAGTCATTGCTGGCTTAAAAAGGGTAACTCCTATCTGACTCACTAATGTTTTGGGCCGTAAATTCTCTTTTAGCACATTAGCACTGCTTTGTAGCGTGATATTTGATGGATGAACGTGTAAGTTATCTGTAGCCTATTTTCTTGAAGCTCAGCCTAGAAAAGCAGTGTGCTCCACTCTCTCTGGGAATATTGCAGGGTACTTTCATTTTAGTCATAACCACATTTAGACATAGTGCTGCTGTTTTAAATTGGGATAATGAAATCTTGACAAGTGGTTTGGACAAACACAACACAAGCAATAACAGAGGCTTTAATAAAATGAAAGGATTTCCAGGGAATACCTTAATTTCTTCCCTCCTCCAATTTAATTCTTTCTGAGAATAATCAGACCATAACATAAGACTAAATTCAAGAGATGAAGTTCAGCTGGAGAGGAAATAATGTCCATAAAATGTTTTCAAAGGTTGTTCATTTGTTTGAAATGAGTTCTGTGAGTTGGACTGATGTGCCTTAAATACTTTATAAGCAAAAATACTTTGCACTTGAAGTACATTTTCATCTAGGGTTCTCAAATGTTTTAAAGGAAGGGGGAAGGATAACGGTAGTTACTGCCTAACAGCAGAGAGCTGAGTCTTTCAAAGCAGCTTCTTTAGACCTGAATCCAGTGCTGTGTGGGCTGAGGGGACATCTGTCCCACCACCTGGTGTATACACAGAGTGGCCAAATCTGCCTTCCACATCTTCCTCCCCACTGTGAACTTTCACTCCAGCTTCAGTCTGTGATGTGGGAAAAGTACTAAGGTTTTATTGTGTGTTTTGGGGCATTTGGCTGAAGAATCAGAGGTACTGTGTCAAAATAACTATTGGTTTATTAAGAAATCTCAGTCAAACTGACCTTCAGTTCAGATGATCAAAGTAACCTTCACATAGGTCTAGAGAAATTCCTGATGCCCACCTTCCCCTCCCCTGCATGGTGTATAAATAACAAATGCTCAGTGTTGCCAGAACCAATCTGTTGTCCAATCTCTGCTCTAAAAGCACATGTTCCTCCTCTAAAGGCACCGCCTTGGTCCTTGGTTGTGGTAACCCTGGTGAGCTTCACATGTGGTGTGTGTCTGCATTACAGCTAATTTAATGGGTATCATCTCCTAAATCCCACAGTCTGACAGCCAGCAAAAACTCGCCCAGAGCCCCAATGATAATGAATTGTCCCACTGAAACAGAGAAAAAAATCCAGTCTTTATCCTTCCTGCTGCTGTGAAATCTTGAACGTTGATAGCATGTAAGATGGCAAGGGAGTGATAGCTGGGGAGAGGTTGGGGCACTGGCACCACCTTTTAGCCTGGGAAAGAATCGAGGATTCTTTCATGCTTCTGGGTGTTGGCCGACAGAGTGCTATCTCTTAGTGCTATCTCACTGTTCAATCCCGCTGAAATGGCCTGTTTTGAGTCAGGTCCCAGGGAAGGACATTTAATTTCCAAGTGAGAGATGAATCCCTTTACTGGAGTTCCCTGTATCCCATGGTTTCTCCTGAATATATAACTTTTAGACAGAAGCCTAACAAAAGTCAGTCAGGGGATGATGAGACTTCGTGCATCATTAGTACCTTTTGTGTTTCAATGGACATTGGGGCAATTAACACAGGGCTCATTACACAGGAATTTTGATCATTTGCGCTGCTTATTCATCATAGCACTTCCTCTGAGAATACCAGAGACTGTGATTAAGCACAGGAATAATTTATGTAGCTTCCTCTTTGAGATTTCTATCACCTCTTTGGGGTCTAATTGTTTTACAGCCTTCATTCCTGATGTACTTAGGGTGAATATACAGAGATCCTTGCATATAAACTGTGGTCTTCAGCTTCTGGTTGAGGTTATTTCCTGCTTGCACCATAGGCCAGTAGCTCCACCTGAAAAAACCCTTAAAGCGACAGTCTCAAGGTCTAGCAAGGTCTAATAAAATATTACGAGAACCACAAAACAAGGCAGAAAAAACCCAAGGGGGTACCTGCTTTGTCCTAATCCATCAGACTAATGTAAAACCATTATGGAATAGCTTTATTGGGCCCCACCGCTTGTTTTTGACAACAGATGATTGTTGCCCTTAGAGAAGAGTGTATGAACAGGACAACCAGGTAGTGACATTTCTCAAGAATATTCTCTCAGTCTCCAGCAGCAAGATCTCTCTGAGCCAGATATGAAGTCTTCATATGTCATAGCTTTAGATGGATTTTTCTTACATAAATTTATTTACTATATACATCATGAAAGGATTAATTCATAACCCTTTCCCAGGCCAGGAGAGAGATCTAGGAGGTCCATTTCTTCAAAGGGCCTACATCACCTTCTGCCTGCAAGTCAGGAGATGTGGGGTCCATTTCCACCACTGTCACTGAGCAGGATTAGTTTGGATCATTCCCCTCTCTGATCATGCATCTCAGCATCTCCTGATGCTGCTCTTTTTCTTTTTGCCTTCTCCATCTCCCACCAGTTTCCATTACCTCGGCCTCAAAATCTCTCTGCAGAAGCCAGACCTGTTCTACTGGGGATTTCGGTCACGGAGACATAGGTTGCACTTGTCTGAAATGTGCCAAAGGAGGACTCCGAGGGCAGCAAAGGGGATGCACCTGGGAGGAAAAAAGGACATAAAGTAGGTTTAATTTTAGGCAGATATTTTCTCTAGGCCTCTCTTTCCTGAATCTATACAATGCTTCTCACTATAATGTCAACAGATGCCATTGGAAAACCTGTGTCCCATGTCCTACACCACACAGGACTATGACTGTGTAAAGGGTCTTTTAAAATATCTGAAGAGAGAAATTGCACAGAAATGCTGTAAAAATTTCCTATTGGAAAGTTGACTTTTAAGATATGGCCACTGGGTAGGATTTTAAAATCTGAGGAAATGCAAAGAATTTTATTTCCAAGTGGCACTATAACATCAGGAACAAAGTACCTTGTATTCTAAAAGATGAGGAACAAAACTTTTGAGGGCAGTTTTCAAAAACTTTGACCAAAAATCAATGTTAGGTTCCCAAGTCACTTAATCTTTACTTCCATTTCAAAATGCTGGCAACGCTTATTGTGTAGCTGAACGTCTGCACTGAAAAGATATGGGTCATTTCTGTTAAAATCCATGCAATTATTGAAGTTTTCAAACATTCAGAATAAATTAAACGAGTATCAGCAGAATATTCACAAATGGAATATTTTATTTTTTAGAAAATTGGAAACACAGTTTGACCACTTGTTAATGAGTATGTTAACAAATCAGGTTTGCCATTATTTGATTAGCACATTCACTAATGTATTCTGCCTATGAAGCTGATGCAAAGACGAATGCAGTCACTTCAGAGCTGGAACAAGCTTTTCTTACTCTGCAACGATTTAATTTGCTTTTCCTGCTCAGCACCAAGCTGATACAAAGGCCTCTCAGTGAGAAAAATAATTGTGCTTTGGGCTCAGCATATGGAGTCGTGGGATGTAGAGTCTGCAAACATCCCAGCCTTGGGAGAGGCTGATGCCATGAGAGGATCCAGCTCCCCAGCCTCATCGCTGCTGGGAGAAGCCACCTTCCTGTCCCCAAACCTCCCTGTGGACCAGGCGTCCTCCTGCACCTGGCTCAGAGTGAACAGGGTCACTGGAAAGCCACTGACCCCACTCACAGTGGGGCTGTGAGTGACAAGCTGTGGCTTGGCAGTAGTGTCGCAGGGGTGGGCTTCATCTCTACTGTCCTGCAAGAACAGCAGGAGGCTCCCGAGGGAGATCCAGGACCTGACTGTGCATGTCCAACAGCCCAGGCAAGGTCCTAAAATGTTGCCCTCCGCTCTAGGGTAGACCTCTGCTAGTGTCTGCCCCTGAGCTCTGCCCAGGAGCTATGGGCGTGATATGGAGACTCCTGGGAGTATTCACATTCTGATGAACCAGCAGTTTCTTATTTAAAATACGGTTGTTTCACTGTTTCCTGGCTGGAGCTGCTGAAGAATTTTCGTCTGTGCTAACAGTAGCATATTGCTAGTAAGGGAAGCTCGTTCCTCCTAATTGTACTAAGCGTGTGGTGATGGAGATGGGAGCCTAATTATCTTCATCAAATTGATTTCATTTTGGTTACTACATGGCTGTTAGAGGAATGACAATAAATTTTGGTCTCTTTGATCAGGACTGGAGTTTAACCAACATTTCTTAAGTCATTAATGTGTTATGCCTCCTCCAGGCTAATGATTTGATTACCGTGTACATGTACTGGAGCCAAACACTTCAGCTATACATTATGGGTGATGGATAGAAAGTTTTGAAAAAATACATGTTGCACCTAAATACACCAGCAGTGAAACACAGAGGATGCCAGAGAGCTATTGACAGGCAGGGAGAGACAAACACCCGGGAACTTCATTTTAAACCATCCCAGAGCACAGGAGTGCTGAGGTCTGGCTCCTGCCACCTTGGGTGATTCTCTGTGCTGAACTGCCACTGGGAAGAAAATAGGATATTTCCTAGTTAACTTCTGTTCTTTTTTTTCCTATAAAGAAATATATAGTTATGTAATGCTAAGATACTCCATGGAATCTTATCGTTGCGGTTCTTTTGATGTCCCATAAATATGGATTACATCAGGTGGTGCATCATGGTATGTTATTATTTGTTCCTTTTAAAAAACATGCGTGTGAATGTATGTATATATATATTGATAATATATATATTACTAATGTACGATGGCTATCACTTGCACACCATAACATGTTACAACATAATAATAGATTTTTACATTTAAATATCCCATCCTGGCCACACAACCAGGAATATACAGTCTAAAAGATTCCTCCAAAGTATTGATGATAACTCATTAACCCAGCTGGTGGAACCACCAACAAGGGAAGAGGCACTACTGGACCTAGTACTGACAACGTATATGATTCTATGGCTATGTACAATAGTATGTTTTATTTTGAACCCTTTCTGACTAGCTGCTATCTTTTTCTCTTCTTTTACAGATTGATCTGTATTGAAAGAAAACATTTTGATGCTTTAACTCAAGCGACTTCAGGTTACCTGGTTCAAAATGATGTTTTGTAGCTCACCAGCTGCTAAACCACAGAGTCCCAGATGTTCCTGGCTGCCCAAGTGCTGTACTTAGGATTGGCTGGAAGTTGCCCCACTGCCCAGCTGAACCCGTGGGCCCAGTTATACCCGATGTGTGGGAGAGCCAAAGGGGTATGTGGATCCTTCAAAGACCTTGCATGGCTGTAGACTGCCACCCCAGCTGCCTGCACAGCTTGTCCCTTCACTAGTCCCCTTCTTGGCCTCCCCCTTGGATATTTGGGGATAAAATACACCCAATGGCTATCACATACTAGAAGAAAAACATAGCCTGGACAGGAATACGCAGTCAGTTTTGTTTCAGGTGTAGAATTTGGCCCTCTAGTGCTTGGGCAGGTACTGTCTCTCCAGTGGAGCTGCAGAGGGTTGGAGCTGGAGGGAATCCACCGTGGTATCACCACCGGCAGAATCAAACACGGGCCTTGTGCTCCTCATGGGTTTTTGTCTAGGTTAAGCTGAAAGTCCTGATTGAACAAAATTCTCCCGTCCTCCCATCTTCCCAGGCAATCAGTTCCTGAGGGCAATTAAAAAAAAATAAAGGCATTCCCACTGCACAGGAGCACTGCACACCATCTCTAGCTCAGTAGGGCAGAGCCTTTCCTGCCCCAGGCACCATGGCGATGGGGCAGGAAGGCTCATGGAGGAGCAAAGTGTTCACCCAAAGGGTGCATGGCCTCGCTGAGGCACTTCTCACCTGCAGGACTTTGCTGTGGCCACCTTGGCATTCTGTGCCTCAGTTTCTCATTGGTAATGGGGCAGCATAAAAACTGTGTGCATTTCACTGCTCTGGTGAGAACAGGGGATGGGTTAGAGGTACTAAAGCTAATATGAGGCATTAGGAATAATAAATCTCTTGCTTATATATATAGGTGGTATTTGCCTATATATATAGCTGGTATTTCAGTTGACTTCCCCCTTTCCATGGAGCCTGATGCTACTGCCAGTGCTGCAGCCTGTGCTGGCTGAGCCCCCATATGAACTCACTGTTTCCCCACAGGGCTTGAGATGCCCCAGGACAGCTCCAGGGTTTTAGGGATAAAATCTTCAACCTTGCACAATAAAAGCCCTAGAAAGGCTGTGACACACTCAGGGAGAAGAAGTGGAAGGGGCAGAAATAGCTGTGAGGTTGGTCCTCCTGTCTTCTGGGCTTCACACACCGTCTTGTATGCAGAGATCAGCATTTTCAAAAGCCTGTCCATGTCCCACTAGCATCCATGCAAATGCTGCTGGTGATCATTTATTATTGGGGTTGGGAATTCCTGGTATTTCATCTGACTTCCCCCTTTCCATGGAGCCTGATGCTGCTGCCAGTGCAGAGGTATCACTGTGCTGGCTGAGCCCCCGTATGAACAAACTGTTTCCCCACGGGGCTTAAGATGCCCCAGGACAGCTCCAGGGTGAGGTGGAGGTGGTGAGGAAAGACATATGCACACAGTATTGCAAGAGAGGCACAAAAAAAGTTAGAAACCACTGGTGCTTAAGGATGAGTCTGCAGAGCTAATGGCTTCTTCACCAAGGAAAATCCCCCTCCATGCCCCCATCCCTCTCCCTGGCCCTCGCCCCACTCCCAGCCTTCCCGAGCTCTGCAGCCTCCTGACCCCATGGAAAATGACTTCAGCTCTCCAGCCAAAGAGATATTTATCTTATTTTTTGCTGTGTCAGTTTTCTGTCCATTAAGTGATTTGAAGCAATTTGGGAGGATGGCAGGGAAAGGGCAGGATGTGCAGGCAGGAGCAGGGAAAGGAAGGCAGGGAGAGGAGGAAGAGGGGGTCTCCTCTGTTGTGGCAGGAAGCAGTGGGCTGTCTGTACCGTGAGGCCATGCCCTTAGGGAACTTGCACAAACAGATGTAGAGAAGACCGACTCGATTTTTTATTTGATTTAATCAATTAACAGCAGGTATTGACTTATTAACTTCAAGTGTGGGGGAAAAAAAAGAGGTTATTTGTTTGCTATCCTACCTCTATAGTGTGCAGGCATTTGTGAGGAGGCTTCAACAACAGCTCAGTGTTTATTTGCTACCTGGAGGAAGAGGGAGATTCATCTGGCTTTCCTGAAGCCTGGAGAGAAGCATGTGGGAACAGGACTTCCTGCCTTCTCCTGGGTCATAAACCACCCGTCCTTCCTGGCAGAACGTGCCTGCTCCAGCTTTGCGGAAGGCAGCAGGAGGAGAGCAGGCAGTGAGTGATGCAGAGAGGCAAGAAATCTCAGTAAGAACCAAAATACATTAAATGGTCACATCCATGAATACACACGGTTCTCTAGTTGATGGAAATGTATTAAATGCAGGTGCTCATGTCATGGTGCCTGTCTGAAGAACCACTCTGTAATATTTCAGTGAGAACAGGCAGTAAGAAGCCCCCATGCACATACCACGATGAATAACATTACGTTACCATCTCTTATTCTGCTCTCATATGTGGTGCTCTCATCACACAAAGTGTTTAGACACATAAAGAGTTTTCTTTACAAGGAAGGGAAATACTGACACAAGGAGAACAGCAGTTTCTCCAGTGGGGAGCTCTGAGCAACACAGTGGCCTCACAAGTGAACACGTGCATTTCTCCAGTGTTATTCGTAAGCTCTTTTCAGTTACATGTGTTCCCAGGGAGGTGAGAGCTGATGGTCTGAGTGTAGATGGAAGGGTGTAAGGGAACCTGCATTTGTGGCGTCACCGTTACCACATTACTCCCTTTTTGCCCCCTGCACTGTTGGCACAGTGTGGTGCTGCAGTGAACTGGATGGGCCACTTGGACCTACTCAGAAATGATATCCCAGGCTAAAAAAAGAGAGAGAAGACTGTTTTCAGCAGGATCAACTTTCCTGCTCTGCATCACTGGGCTCCTGCCTGGACTCCAGTGCCAACGATGTGGCAGGGAACGACACAAGGAGCAATGCTTTTTTCAGAGGCAGTACTGGCTTAAATGCAAGTAAAACTACTGCTTAAACAGCAGGACATATAGCTCCGTACTTCTGCCTTTTCTTGCAGAGGAGGGTCTGGTCGGCTGATGGCCATTGAGCACCAATGTCCTCAATCACTATGTAGGATGAAGTCCTTAAGCAAATACATATGAATATGTATATATAAACATATGCACACACACATATATGCCAAAGGCGCCAGCCCATGGGCTACAGCAGCTCCTTGGATGCACTGAGGGCTTTTTTCCTTTGGAAAGCAAACCACCCTGGCAAACTAGAGGCAGCTGGTTTGTTTGCTCGCTTTTCCTGGGCAGCTCCTGCCATTTTCCCAGTGCAGGCTGCTGCTGCCAGAGCTCGGGGAGAAGGATGCGAAACACTGAAGGGCTCTAGTCTGTTAATTTATTTTAACAAAGATAAATAAATGCAGTTTTCTTTTCTCTGGCTTGCAGTTATTAAAGGCCAGTATGACTCATAAGCATGATCTATCTTATCATTGGTGGCAATAATACATTAATCAGTGCTGATGGAGGTTCCTGCAGCCCTGTTGGGGAGGGGGGGGAACAGTCATGCAGGGCTGGGTGAAGGCGAAGGACCATGTGTGTCTCTTCAGCTGCTGCAGGAACAAGACAGCAAGCACAGGGCGATCCAAGTGATTTCCACACCCAGTGCCTCTGTAGCAACTTGTCCCGTGTGGTTTAGGACCCCCCTAACAGTAAAGACAGCTTAGAGTGTGGAAAAATCATCAAACTTATCAGCCAGTAATAATAATGATAACAGCGGAGACAGGAGCTATTGCAAACCTCCCTGTAAAAGATGGAGAGAGCAGCTACATTTAATGAAACATGAATTAATTTCATTTAATACATTTGCATGTATTTTTAATTTGGTTTACTGCTTCTCCACGTGTTGTTTTCCATTTATCTATATTAGCAGCAGACACTCAGTGGTGCTATCAGGGGAGCCAAAAAGCGCCTGGCCTCAGTGGCACTCTGACAACATTCAGTGTGGGACATGATCGTATAGCCTTCTGTCAGGGGAATTTGTAGTCAGAGTTGGTAAGGAGAAAGTATGTTTATTGGAAAAAAAAAAAAAAAGAAAAAGCTACAATTTAAAATGAAATTATGGGCCTGGTCCTGGGACAGAGGTGTTGAACTGCTGTGATATATAGGGGACCACTCTAAAGTGTCCTTCCTGTCTTCCCATGAAGGTCTGTCTAATCGTACCTGCAATGTCTGAATAGAGCATTTCCCCCATGAAAACTGGAGGAAGGATGACAAAAGAGGAGAGAAATTAGCAACTGGAGTAAAGTATGGCACTCCCTGGCCAATCCCATAAGCACTAAAACGCTTCACCAGTTTAATGTCATTTCACAGGGTAATCTTCAGCCAGCCTTGTCTAGAGACACTAGCAGCCTGCTTCGGTGCTCAGTGGTGCAAATCATTGAGCTGCACTCTGAAAATACAAGGAGAGGGAATGATGAAGTGTTTTCATGTGCCTTTTTCATGTGACCTTAACCACCCAATTCCCTTCATAGACAGAATTTTGCTCAGCTACACTAGCCTGAGTCCTTAGAAGTCAATGGATTTACATTAAGGTGGCAAAATTTTACCTTAGTTGGACAATCCACTAGTGTAGTTTGACAAAATTATTTCTTTGTACATTTCACTGACATTTTTGGGACAGAGTGATGTCCACATCACCCCTTGAGTGAAAAAGGGTTTATTTTCAAAATGACTGAGTCTTCACTTTTGCCACAGTTCTTCAAGAGAGACCAGTAGGCAATGAAACAAATAGAGGAACAGATTAGCTACTTCTGATCTCTGCCTCACCCCTTAAGTAACCAAAAAAGAAGATAAAAGGATACTTTAGGAAAGTCACACACTCAGAAAGCAGAGCTGAACTTGTACAGCAGATACTTCAAGTAATGAGAAAGGATGCTCAAATGTGTTTCCACTTGTTAGAGGGTCAAGGAGTTACTGGGTCAGATATGAAGAAAATAGATCTGGGAAATGCTGAGCCACCACAAGGAAATTCTAATGTGAAGACTCAGATGACAGTGATGGATGGTTTTGGTTTTCCAGTGAGTTCAGGTGTGTCAGGTCTAGGAACCAATTTTTGGTGCAAAAAGAAAGTTCACGTGGAATCATTTCTCTCAGCTCTCAAATTGAAATATGAATTTGATATCAACCTAATCCTGTTACCAGTATCATTCAATCATTCGATGATTTAAATGGCAGCAAAGTTATGTTAAGAAGAAACTCCCTCACCAAATCTCTAAATACATAGAGTATATGCTAATATATATATAATATATATATATATACTCTATACAGCCACCAAAACTTACAGCTGGAATTTATGGCCTTCTTTCCAGAATTTGGAGGTGTTCACACTTAACTTGGAAGAACTAATCTGTTTCATATATCAGCCATTGGAATAATCTCCTCAGGGAAGTTGTGAATTCCCTATCGTTGGAGACTTTTAAGATTCAGCTGGACAGAGTGCTGGGCCATCCTGCTTAGACTGTGCTTTTGCCAAGAAAGCTTGGACCAGATGATCCTTGGCTCCCTCTCCTATCAGTGGAGATTGGTTGTACTCTTGAGAGGAAAAGTTCTCTGCATCTCTTAGATGCTGTGTTGAGTGACATGAATCTCCTTATGGAGCTACTTTTCTCTATCCAGGAGGCTTAGAAAATCGATTCAAACCAGACACCTAACCTCTGGGTGGATGAAGTGGTTTAGGTGAAGATGGACCTTGAACAAAGAAGGTTTTTCATGTGCTGTGAACTCATTGCCTGGAGGGCAGGAGCTCCTCTATCCTGAACTTGGTTTGAGGGTCTTCACATTCTTGTCTCTTCCTTACCTGACACTGTAAACCTAGACAATGTTCCTTTCCTGGGTAAGTACCCCCAAACCAGATATATTGTCATGTTTTTCTTGTTCCCTCCCATGCCAAAATGCTATTAAATTACAATTAATAACTTAGCTTTTCTGTATGAAATAATATAAATATGAGACACATCCTCTCCATACCTTTCTTCCAGAGTGCCTGACTTGCCTGTCCCTTTAGAGACCAGCGTGTTGAGTTACTCAATGAAGGAATTGCACTGGGATACGGTCTTGTAGAGGCTTTGAGAGGACCACAGGTAGGATCTGTAGGTATACAGGTCAAAAACATGGGGATCAGCACCAGACCACACACCAAGCAGCCAAGACAAGGCATGCCCAGAAAAAGATGTGTAGGCTCTAGCGGATATTTAATGCTGGAGGCTGAGCAGAGGTTTGATACCCAACGATGTGAGGTTAGGTGTTGACAATGACAGGTAGGTTAACAAGACCTTTTTGAACATCACCTCATCTCTGACTGAAATTTGAGATTTTGGATCCAAGTTTCACTGTTCTGTGTGATGGTCAGGATTTTAGGAGCCTGTGGTGTCAAGGAGACACTAGCATCTGTTGATACTTCCTTTCACCATTGAGAACAGGATGTGAACAAACAATTTGCTTAGAAAAAATGCAATTTACTTTAGAATCCTCAGTAAAAATATTATTTATAGATTTAAGAATTAACACTTTTAAGTGACTAAATGCTTTAATTTACCTTTTAAAATCAAATTAATTAATAAAAGCAATCTGTAGCAAAGAATATGCTGTGGAAGGCAAGGCTGGGTGTAACTAGGCTGGTGATGCTGGGAGGAAAGAGTACTGCAGCTAAACCACCTTTCTGGTTGCCTGAGCATGGCTTTGAGGTCCCAGGAGGAGAGGTAGGTACCAGGTAGTCCATCAGAGGGACCGGTCAGACCCAACAGTATGTACCATTCTTCATATCTTTATTTTTATTTGGTGGGGGGTGGTGGTGTGAGGGGTAGTGTGGTGTTTTGGTAACATTGGGTGCAAATGAAGCAGCCATCTCTTCTTGGCTTTGATAGTTTCATAGTGTCTGTTGAGGGCCAGAGAATGAACAGAACCTTTCCCTCTCCACAGCAGAACAAAACATTAATGGTCTAGTGGAAGTAATTCTGTATTGCAAAAGAAGTTGATAAAATAGAACATAAAATTCTCTAATAGAGGATTTAATTGCCAGGAAAGCCAGACTGAATGAAGCATTTGAGCAGAACTATTTCATTGCTGAAGAAGCAATGATTATTAATCCCCTTTCTCCAAGGCCACATTATTTACTCAGGAGGCCTTAGAGTTTCAAGAAACCACACGTGTCTGTACGCACGCAAATGCTTGTATGTCTTCGTGGTGGTTTGGGTGCATTTTGTTTTGGGCTTTTTTTGGCACCCAAACAAACTGTCACTATTCTTTAAAAGTCACAGATTTTCTCTGTGACTTCACCCAGATTTCCAGCTAAACTGGTGTACCCACAGTTCCCAGTACCCACAGGATCAAGCTGAAACCAGCCACAGCAATCAGGTTGCAGGGCTGCAAAATTGGCACAACGGTAATGAATCAGAAGGCTTAAAAAGCTCTTCAATTGCTGTTTCATTCTTCAACAGACAAGCATGGCTATCAAGGTTTAACTGCCACAGAAGGACTTATTTATTTTATTTGAGAAACAGGCACTTCTCTGAAGCCCTCTATTAGCCGATATATCAGCTTGTTCATGTTTTATGTTGTTTTTCCAATATACAGTTGGAAAAGAAATAACTGTGCCTGACGACACTGGGGTGTACGCCTGTAAAGTTTTAAATGCAGTTCTGGTATTTAGCCTTTAAACTTAATGAGATTAAACACAGAATCCATCCATACAATTTACCCTAATGACTGCTTTGTAGTTGTTTTCGTCAGCCAAATCGTGTCACGGTGTCTGCCATGGTTGGGCAGTAGCAGCTACTTTTGGAGGAGAAAACAGGCTGGAAACCGCCTGCTGCAAACTCAGCTATGGCCAAACTGCCCAGGAGCGGGCTGAGGGGCTGCTGGGCAGCTGGGCAGCCCCTATAGGCACCTCCTCACCTCCACCATTTGCTCTTCATGGCCTGAGCTGTGCTTGGTCCCTGCCTTGGCACCAGGCTCATCTCAGCACATCTCAGATCCTCTCTGTGGGGACAGCTGATGTCACACATGGCTTTTGCCAAGTTGGGGATTCAGGCATTTACTTTATTTGACACCAAAGCAATGATAAGCTTATCACTTTGAGGGTGGATGGTGGCACAAACAGCCTTTCTACTGGTGTAATCTCTCTCCTTTCTCTGTAGGACAGTTTTATGCTGCCATGACCATTTTAACTGTTAGGGAAGTAAGTGCTGTGTCCGAGGCTGTGGCGAGGGAGAGAGTCTCTCCCTGGTGAGGGAAAGACTCCAGTGGTGTTTGCTTTACCTATATGCACTTAAAGCAGTAAAATTTATGTGTGCAAATACACTTTGAGATCTATAAATACTGAGAATCTGCTGCTTTTATTACTCAAGGCAAAAATCCACTGTGGGTGGAGGAATTGGGTGAATTCACAGTGATTTTTTTCCACATAAATATATATTTTTTCCTCAAAATACCCTACAAATGTTTACTCTCCCCCGTCCTCCTTATCCCACCCAAACACCTAATGACATAGACCCAAGCTAAAGGAATGTATCTGCAGCAAAGCCTTAGCTTGAAAATAAAGCTGTGCATCGCCCCTGCCCTGCTATGCAAATCCATGGCATGGTTTCATGGCTCCTTCTTCTTCAATAGGAGCAAAGAAAGAGCTGCAGCGCCAGAGAGTTGGTGGGACTCCCACCAGCTGTTGGGCTGTTTTGTCCTGGAACCAAAACTTTACAAGGAGGGGGACAGGAAAAACTCTTTCTGGACAGTTTTTATTGTTAGCGTATATCAACTTTAGGAGCTTCTGAAAGGCTCTGGAGGTTTTGGTAACACCAATGAACTCTGTGAGGAATGGCTGAGGGAAATCACCTCAAGGCACCAGGTGATGTTTATACACTAATGCATGTTAAACCCTTGCGTGGATGGTGTCATTTCAGCTCAGTGTGACTTTGGTCTGCTGTAGCTGAATACTGGTAGTTTAAAGAAAGGATAAACAAAGGCCACCCCACCCAATGAGGAAGGCATCTGCAGAGATGCACTGACTTCAGACCTTTTGTTCATCACTTCAGTTTTCTTAAACAGCATTGTAGAGTAAGTCCCATGCAGTATGAGTTTGCAAAACATGCCTGATTCTTTTTTTAAGAAAGGTCTCTGAGAGTAATTTGGAAAGATCAAATTAGATGGACCTAGTTCACTCTTCTTCCAGGATAAGACTGTGTCCTTGTAGGGCTTCTTCCACACCAGCAGGCACATCCATCTCTCACTACAAGTGATTCCTAGGATGCATCAAATCCAAACTAAACAAGAACATGTTGCCTATAGATCTATGGTAGGCATGTGCCAAAATACATACTGGCATTTTGGAGCACATTCAAATTGATGCTAAGCCACAGTGAAAAATGGCAACAAACAGTGAAAGAACAATTTTACTTGGCATTTTATTCACTTAACAGAAACATTCACTTATCAGGTATCACTGAAGTGCAATTTACAGAACTTAGCAGCAAATTCACATATGTAAATTCAGATTTATTTTCTTTTGTTGTCTTTTTTGTTTCTTTTTTTTTTTTTTTTTACAAATATTACAAATGTACATCCATTAGTACAGTATTGCCATTCACTCATGCGTGTTATGTACAGAATCTTCACTAAAGAATTACTACTGAGCAAGTTTTCCTTTGCTTCAGGAAATGCTGCCTGTAGGTCCTGTGTGCTTCTGGGATGTGGTCCCATCACACTCCATCGCTGCACATAATGAGAAGTAGACATTTTAGATTGTATTCAACCCCAGTGCAAGCAGGTGCAACTCCATTACCTTCAACGAGATCAGCTGATGCCCACTTGCAGTGGGGACTTGGTTTGGTTTCCCCTACAAAACTCCTGGCAGCTGAATCCAGGATTGTATTTATGTATTTCTTGCAACAAAGGATAATTCAATTCCACCACACTTTTCTTTTTGTCCTAAAAATAACCAGGAATGGTGCATTGTTGTCACAGTAGCTGCAACATTGGCCTGTGGAGCTTTATGCATTAGTTGGGCTGACATCATGCCAGGTCTGGAGGAGGGTGGATGAAGGCAGGGAGATGTAAGGACGAACCTTGAGGTCTCTTGTGTGCTAGATAAAGACTAAGTTGGAGAGGAAAAGTAGAAGACACTGCTTCCCCCTGCCTTATGGATCTCTGCATGAGAAACCTTGTCCTTCTTTCTGGTTGCCCTGTGGTTTCTCTCCCTTGGTGGGAACAGCTGGAGCCCCTTGGACCACCACTGCCAGTGTCACCCATAGCTTCTCCCACACCTCCAGTCGTGGGCTTGATCCCCCACCTACTCACTGCCCCTCTGGGCACCCTTGCTGACCAGGTCACACTGGAAGTTTGCATCAGTGAGAGCTGTGTTAGAGGACAGGATACTGTGGAGTATCAGGAAGCTCCAGAAGGTGCCAAAAATATTCTGAATATTAATCAGAAGAGCTGACAGAGTGATCAAACTATTGACAAAGTGGTTACCACAAAATGCTTCCATTATTGAAACATCTCAGTTTTTTTTTTGTTTTTTAATGCTATTTCTACTCTAAGGATATTTTTTTTAAATATTTTTGGTAGTTAATATGGAATGTATTATTTTGCTCAAAAGGTTTCTGGGAGAGCTTTTTTTATCTAATTTAAAAATTCTAGTTTATCACAATTGTTTTTATACAAGACACTATAGATACATCTTGTAGTTTATAATCTAAAAATAAAATCTCATCAAAATACTGTAGCTATTCTATTGTGGGCATCAATAAACAATGTATTTACTGTATATGGCTCTCCAAACATGATAAACCCTATACAAAGAGCATCTATCTTTATTGATAGGAACAGTTTCCCGTGTAAAGGAAATTACATGGAAAAATATGAGCCTTGTGTTGTTTGAAAAGTAACTCAGCTTGACAATTCTGAGAAAATACCAAGACAATTATCACAAATCAGTAGCAGCATGTTATATACAGATTTAAAGAGAATCACAAGAATAAAAAGAAAACAGTAGTTATATACCCGCAAATCCTGTCATTTAAAAAAGCAAAAACTGAAAGAAATACACCGGGTGTTTGAAGGTTAGTTCTGCAGTGGGACTATCAAGCTCAGTTCTTCCATGACTGTATCTTCTGCATTCTGATGAAGTTTGGGATGGTTTAAAGATGAGATTATATCAGACCCAGCCACAGTTATGAAGAAAATATTTAGCTGTTGGGTGCTACTTGTCTGTGAACTGGAAAAACCCCACCTGCTTTTCAAACTGCAGACAAATAATAATAATAATAATAATAATAATAATAGTAGTAGTAGTAGTAGTAGGCATTTACACAGAGCTAGAATCTGAAAGCTCTTACATTAAGACCTTACCCAAGCCTGTAGCTGCATGTGCTCCACTTGTGTCAATTGGACTATATGGGGAGGTAAAACTCACTGCAAGAGCGACAGAATCTGGCTTACACCGTTGCATATGACCAGAACACTTTGTTCCTGCCAAGTTCCTTAGATGTAAAGCAGGTAATTATTATTACAGATGTAGAAACTGAGGCAGGAAAGAGCAAAGTATTAAATGTGCTCTCTACTTTGGGTTGTCTTAGTTGTGGTCACCCAATCCAG
This sequence comes from Scolopax mira, assembly GCA_004320125.1. NCBI lineage: Eukaryota > Metazoa > Chordata > Aves > Charadriiformes > Scolopacidae > Scolopax > Scolopax mira. The sequence goes on from BJBW01000411.1 coordinate 84,752, forward strand.
CAAATTTGCAGATGTATGGAGCATCCTGAGCTCAAACCCACTTAATTTAGAGCTGTGGATCCTCACAGACTTTGAAATCTGAGGCTCTGGGTCCTGTCTCCAGCTGCCTGATTTTAGGCAGCTACTTGAAGCTCCAGAGCTGCCTCCATCCTCACACTGGTCTTCACTGCTGGTCCCTGCAGAGCTGTGCACCTCCGCAGGCAGCACAGAGTTGAATTGCCCTTTTGAAGAGCATCTGCATGCCTGCTGGTGCCTAAAGGTCATGGGTGATGAACTGGGCCTGGATAATTAAAATTTTCAGCATACAAAAGTTGTGGCCAAATTTGAAGATTTGTTGGGAAGTGGTTTGTCCAAGGCATCAGAAGGAGTAAGTCTAAAAACCAAGGGAATCCAAAGCCCAGCTTTGTGCTCTGAGCCAGCAGTGGAAAATGGAGTTTAAAAATGCTGCATATCTTTGAGGTCCAAATTCTTTCTCACAGATTTAGGCAGCTAACAGGATGATTTTTGCATAGAGGTTAGATACCTTTTTTCTGGATGATTATGGATTCTCTGAGACTTGCTGTCATGCCGTGTGCCTGGGGTTCTTCCATCTTTTGCTCACTATTTTCCATTATTCAGTGATGACTCTTGCACTGATTGTGTGAGGGAAAACAAACTCTATTTTGGATCAGACAGGTGGCCTGCTAACGCCTCAAATCAGTAACAACCTACAGCGAAAAAACAATGAAAAGCAGAATCCTTGTGGAGGTGGCATTATAACTGGGGCAGGTACATTCTTGGGAAGGGATCATGAAAAAGCGGTTTTCTAAAGTCGAGTTCAGTGCGTCAGACACATTTCTATTTACGCATTTCCAATACAGAATTAAAAGCAAATATTCCCATGGAGGTTGCTATTAAATCTCAAACTGCTTCAATTCTCTCGGCTCACGCGTCCTGCCTAGCCTTCTCTCCAGCTGATTTGATCCGGTCACGTAGCAAAGGTGTCGAGTGATTTATACAGTTAGTAGGAACTGATCTTGCTCTGGGGGTTTCTTCACCCAGGTGCCCAGACCGGCTTTCTGAAACGCTTTAAACAGCTGCTGCTTGACAGACTGGTACGTCTGAGCCACCAGCTTTGCCTCGCTGTACACTGATGGCATGTCTCCATGGCTCGTGATTCGTGTGCTCAGCTGCAGAACAAAAATCAGGGAAGGGGAGAAAAATGAAATAATAAAAAAAAAATAATCAACTGATGAGCCAAAAGAAACAGGAGGCTTCAGTAGCTGCATAATCTTCCTGTCTACATTTCATAAGCAACAAACAATCACTGTGCTTTGTGTGTTTGTTTTCGGTTTAACAACAAAAAAACAGGGAAGCAATAAATGCCTGTGACATGGTTTTGTGCCACTGTGAAGAGGAGCAGGGTAAAGAGCTTTGCCTTGGAGTGGGCATAGGCAGCAGCAAATCTTGGTATGTTTTACAAGGGCAAACCTCTACTTATCAGTTAAGATAATTTTTAGGAAAAAAAGGGGAAAAAAATTCTTTCTGGGGATCTTTAAAGAATGTGCTCAGTTTATCCCAGGAAGCGGAGAGACAGAAGAAGGAGGGTCCCCTCCCACACTCTCCCCTTTTCTCTCTTTAGTGTGCTATAGTAAGAGATGTTGTGAAACTTGCCCAGGACAGGGCAGAAACCAGGCATCAGGATTTGAGCTCGTGTGGGAAAACCCTGTGCTCTGCTGGGACACCAGAGCTGCCTTCCAGGAGCTGCCTTGGGAGACGACGCTTGGGAGGTGCTTTGCAGAAGAACTAAACAAACGACCTCCTCTGACCTGCCAAAGTCTTAACAGTGCTGAACCAGCAGTGAGGCTGTGACACTACACAAAAGAAACCAAAGTCTGCAAAATGCCTTAGAGCAAACAGGCAGGTGAAAGCCCAACGCTTCCAAGCCAGAGAAATAGCATCCTGTAGGAAAATGCACCCTCAAAGAACAGTCTTGGTGAGCAAACAACACTCTTTCCCTTCTCTCTAAAAAGGAGAGATGCTGAGAGACAGATTAAAGGAAAAGGTGAATGCACAGCCTGAAATGAGGTGCTCTGGCACACCGTGGGTCTGCTCTGGCTGGGGTGCATTGTCCCAGCCAGTGAGGGAGGGATGATGCTGCCAGCCCCAGTGTCTGTGGGCTACAAGCTGGCCTGGCTGGTGGTGGCTCCCCTCCAGCTGTCCCTTTGTTCCCCAGAGGAGGACACTGATGACATTATCAAATCCTTTGTTTTGTCAAAAGCAAAGCTGCCTGCTCAAACAGAAGTTACTCCCTCCTGCTGCCCCCGACCCCATCCTCGGTGCCAGCCAGGTGCAGTACAGCTCTGCCAGCCATAGTCCAGGCCATCACCTGCCCTGACTGATCCAGGGGCATGACTGATCCAGGATTCATTTCCATGAGGAACCCTCTATTTTGGAGGCAGCAGGAGTGCTTCCCTCCTCCCTTCCCTTGCCACCTGCTGTGCAAGAACTGCCACACCTGCACCACTGAACTGTGACTGAACCCAGGGCACGAAGCCCAGACTGGTCCCTTCTGCTCCCCCAGGCTCAGGGGACCTGCTAGGAGAGGTCATGGCACTGCCTGGGCTGGGTGACTCCCACCAGCCTTCTTCCCTGGGGTCTCCTGCAGAGCAGAACAACCCCTTTGGCCTTGTCTTCGCACCTTCCCTCCCTGCCTGTCCATTTACCTGCCTGAATGACTTTGTTAGTGGAAGTGGCTCCAGACTTCTCTGCCATCACTCTGCCTTGTTCTTTTTCACAAGTTTCCCAACAGGAAAAAAAATTTTGGTACTTAATACAAAAGAAAATTATTTTTTCTTGTCCTCATCTTGTCCCACCCCACATGGACTGCAGGACCATTCTTGACAAGCCTCATTACAGCAAATTACTATAATAGGAGTGAAAGTAGATGACCTGAAGAGATGCTTTGTGTTTTCCCTGCTGCTCTTTCTGGAAGTGGTGGGATCAGGCTCACCACTTTGCTATCTGTGTTCTTCTTTCCCCCAACACCTCCTTGAATGAGGCAAGGGGAGAAATTGTCACTCCTGAACCAGCAGAAATAAAGGAAAAATTCCTTATTTCTCATCTAGCTTCTTCCTGCATGACCTACATCCCTAGGCCCAGCCTTGTAGTTTTTGGCCATCCCTCTGTCCTGATACTATCTCCTGTCTGTGGGAAGTAATAGTGAAGTGTGAGGGCAGGTTGACTTTGGTGCCATTTTAGATAAGGGGAGTTCATGGCCATTTTCCTTAGAGAAAGCAGGGCTGTCAAGGAGTAGTGACCATTGCAATTAAGTACAACCTGTAGTTTTAATGCCATTAAATAGTACTGCTGCTCAGTGTCATGACATTGGACAGCCTTCAGCACTTGATCACTTACACTGAGAGGAGCACTGTATCGTTGTATGGATTTATCAACACATCTGGGGGAGTGGGGAAGAGGAGGGAAATAGACAATCTATAGCACTTGCTTTAGTCAGTTAACTTGGGTGAGATTGGGAGCAATTTAAGTTGGGAGTCTAAACCCTTGTGGAACAATGAAGTGAGGTAGATGCCTCCAATGCATACTCTTCTCAGGCCTCTCTTGAGTTTTGTCTCCACGTCTGAGCCTGGCTCTATTGCCAAGAACAACCAAAACAGCCATCTCTCCTCCTGGTTTCTGTTACTGGATTTATCTGGACTCAGCTCCCATAGCTGACCTTGCAGGGTCTTGGCTAATGGTAACCTCTGTCCTTTTACAAGATGTAAGTCCCCCATGAGGGACATAGGACAGTGGGCTAGTGGCAGTGTCCCATCAATGCATCAGACCTACCTTGCCATGAAGCTTTGCCCACCGAGCAAAGAACATGTGCTTGCAGAGCCGTGAGGGACTGCCACAGGTCCTCTTCCCCGTCGTGGCATTAATAACCTCCAGGTCAGCATTCCCCACAATCCAGTTCACACTGAAGCTGGGAGATTTTCCGGGCTGACGAGCATCAGCGTGGCTAACCCCTGGCAGAAGAGAAGGACACCAGTAACATCTGGTGCTCAAAACTCTCAGAGGCTGCTAACGTGTGATTGGTCATTTTGACTCATGAGCATTTGCATTGAGCAAACACCATAGCATTGTGCACTGCACGTGCCATTGGTTAAATGTTACCAGTCCAAGTACCTTAGAGAGGCATAATTCAACAGTTCCTATAGATCTTTTTCCACCTTGCAGGCAAACTTTTCATTAGCCTCAGGAAAGCCATTAGAATGTAGCGTGTGGTATTGACAGCAGTGTGACAGCTGCTGAGTGAAATTTTTTAGGAAGGCTTTAATGGGATAACTGTATTTTACAAGGAGCTAAAGAGCAAAGTGCTTCTGCCATGAGTTCCTCCAGGTGAGCTTTCCATGGTGCATCTTATTTATCTGCTATTACTTGCTGCGGCCTTTGCTGTGACATGAACTCTGTATTGTAATGGGTACAAAGTGTGGATAAGAAAATACAAAACATACATTTCATCGTCACAGAGAGTTTATTAGATCCAAGTTCATAATGAACCTGTAGACACTACAAACCGACACGGAAAACTCTTGTTCCCCACCTTGAGTCTGCCTGCAAGATTCTTACCCTGTATCTTCAAGAGATAGTCAGTATCCTAATGGCATTATTTTTCATATCTTTAAGTAGAATGCATCTTATTTAATTTTAGACAGCTACAGTCATGAGGTTTTTGGTCACCTGGGGTGACTGCGTGAGCTTTGTGTCATTCACATGGTCAGTTTTGGACATCTGAATGACATATTGGAGTTCACTGCCTACATGGGTGAGATGTCCCTTTGCTCTAAATGCTGCAAGGGCTGCAAGGTCAGGTGTGGGTGTATACATGAGAGCTATTTTTAGTCATGAAAATTCCTGTCTCTTCTTAACAGTTTAGTGTAGTTCAACCTTTTCATGACTCCTGTCACTTTCTCATTCCTTGTACCTGAAACCAGGGAAGGATTAATATTCACAAGAAAATAAGAGATATAAAGTAGTTCGTTTATATTCCAGCACAGGATAAATGTAACAAAGTGAGCTCTGCTTTGCCCTGTTCATTAGTGCTTTTGGGAGCAAAGAATCATCACTGGGAGCTTCCAAGGCTGGAATGGACAGCATGACCTGAAGCAGTGAATATTTTGGAAAAGGCGGGTATTGGATGAAGTGTTGAGTACTTCTCTACTAATTTGCTGTGTGGGCCATGAGCCTGCAAACCTGGACAACAAAAAGCCATGGTGGTGGTCAAGCAGGTGGGGACCATGCTGGTGGTGCAGGGGCCACCAGCACAGGCCAGTGCCAGGGCTGGATCTCTGCTTCCAAACAGCAGCTCCTGCCAGAGCCCCCTGCCTGCAGCAGTTCCAGCAACAGCTCACAGTTTTCCCAGCTTGATGGGGAGCTGGTGTCATTGCTCCTGGGTAGATGGCAACAGAGAAACATCCTTTGCATTTTCCACTGAAGGGATTCAAAGAAATTTTACAGAGAGGGAGAAGTACTGATATGAGCTATTTAGAGAAGAGGAAATTAAAGAGGAGAGATCAAAGCCCACCCTTCCCAAAGTGCCCCTTCTTGCACACCATAAGCATCTCTTGATCTCAGGAGGAATGGGAAGAGACGGAAGCTGGTGGGAACCTGGCATCCATCCCTACATTTAAACATGCTGAGATTGGTAAGCCACTGAAGGGGACCAGGAAGAGGTGGAGAGCTGTGCAGGGTCAGCTGTGGCAGAGATGCTACTCCTGCCTCCTGCCTGGAGCCTTTCAACATCATGAGAAGCAATGTGAGGAACATGCTCCATCTCTACTCCTTCCAGAGTGGTCCCCTCTGCCCTAGAAGGGAGCCACAAGGGCCAGATGGGACTGGGCACGCACAGAGAGAGAAAGGTGGCCATTGAAGGGAAGAAATTGTACAGCACAATCACTTTATATTGGTGGCAAAGCTGGAATTGCAGAAATTTCAGCCACTGGGACTGAACTTATTATCGCGAGTAGGAGCGAATTACAGCTAAGTCATAACCTCACACAGGATTTGTAAACACATTCATGTCATATTAATACCTCTTTCAGTTCCTCCCCCTCCCTGAGATAACAGATCAGTCTGTATCTAAAACTCCAGTTCACCTAGACAACAGGATATAAACTGGGAGCTTGAAAATCAAATAGCTCTCTGGTGCTATTCAAACGCTTCTATACAGAACAAGATGCAAACAGATCAAAATCGTCTGTTTGACAGTTTGCACTAGTCTCTGACAAGATAGCACCCAAGAGCTTAGAGGACTGAGTGCCAAGAAACATGATAGCAAACACCCTGCTGTGCAAAGTTGCCACAGGCCAATAAATAAATGAAAATGCTGTGAAAACACTGACCAGAGGAAAAGAAGGAAAGGCTGCATGGAGGACAGAGCAGGCTGTGGGGGCCCATCAGATGGGGCTGTACAACTCTGCCTGGCCTGGGAGCTCTCTCTGCTCTTGGTGGACTATTGTGAGAGCCTCGAGCTTGCTCCACTACCTGGGAAACCCTCCGTGCTGGTTTGGCTTTCATGCTTTCTCTTCCCAGCTACCACATCTAAGTACAAGTATTCAGATAAGAAGAAGATATTTTTACATCATTTTCTGAATGCAAGAGAAGAGTCTGTAAAGAAAAAACTTGAGACTCATGACAGAAGCAAATATAGAGCCTAGATATATTCTCTGATTGTTGTTTTTGATCCTTTTTGAAACACTTTTTTCATGTTTTCCTTTGGACAAATAATTGTTCTGAATTTTTTTGAAGGGTAACACCCAAATAATCTAGATAATTTTGTCTCCTTTATGTAAAACTTCCTCCTTAAAACCAACACAACAGAGTACAATAGGAGACTGTAGAAACTGGAAGGAAAAGAGAAGTCTTTGTACAAATAATATGACATTGAGTATTCTGGGATATGAACTGAAATCTGTCCTCATTCTCCTCTCTCCCCTAGGAAAGCCTCATGCCTTGACAGGATACCTATTAGAATGGCCTCAATCTTAAGAGGAAAGGAAATAAAAATGTCACAGAGCTTTTTTTTCATCTTAAAAATACACCCAGGAGTAGACCAAGTGAATAAATGGATTTCCATCTTGCTGGGACTGTGTGAGTCGAAAACCTCATATTATTTTTCTGTGGGGCCAAGGAGTTGTCTCAGGATATCCCATCCCACACTGTGACCCTCCTCCCCATTGAAATGTTTGTGCTGCTATGATCAATGACAAAATTGGAATCTCTGTAATTGAAGGACTCCTGCAATTTTAAATCTCCAGCTGGTCTGATCCCTGTAAGGAACATGGGAGGTGGAGGTGTCTGGCTGAGGTTGCTGAAGTTTGGTCTCTAATGCATTCAGTTTGGCTTTTGGTAGGTGTCCATCTCCTTAGTCACTGGATATGCTGTCGGCACAGTTTTCCAGGTAAAAGAAACACAGCACGAGCTTCAGCAATGTACATTTTAAAGTATTGGCTCTTTGGGATTTGTGGAGGAGGAAGATTACAAATAATGGCTTTAGAGACAAAACCAATTTAGACAGAGAGTCAGATTCCTCCCACTGCTTCTCCTGGGCTGAAGAAAAACCCACAAACACAACTGAAAGCAAAGCAAAAGGTTTTTCAAACAGAAGTCTCAGGGAAGGAATAAGCCAGCCATGAAACATGCAGATATTTAAGGTGACACAAGATCCTCTCTGATACATTTCTAACTCCCTGGAAATCTCTGGCAATGACTCTTGGACATAAATACACACTTGGAGGAGTATGAACCTTACTTTTACTCTTTAAGGCCAACCCAGCAAAGCAATAGCTGTTCTAGGGTTAAATTTCTTATTAAATCACTTATTGTGTTTTCAGATCTTCAAGTGGTCAAGTGTGTTTCCCTGTATATCTTGCAGACACAGTAAAAATGGGTGTGATTGCAATCTAACTCATGCAAATGAGTTAGAACTGGCAAAGGGTGAGATCATCTTCTCCAGTGGGAGATGCAGGGGCTCCTGGAAGACAGGGGTGTGTTGCCAAAATAACAGCCTGATTTGGGAAATGGGGATGTTATTCCTGATCAGCTGTGTGTCCCTTCCTCCTTCCCATGATGCGGTGTGGGAAGGAAGATGGGGCTGAGTCATGCCAATGCTGGAGCAGGGCAGGAGGGACAGGCGTGGGCATGAGGTGAGGCAGAGATGTGGGGCACAGCTTCCTGCATGCCTGCGTTGAATGATCTTTGGCTAGCTGCACTGAAAAGTTAAAAAAAATGGAGACTTTTGACCTACTCACCTCATAACACGGACATGCACATTACACTTAGCAGATGTACTAAACTACACATGATCTGAGAATTTCCCCAGTGGCTAAACTACCACTTTGGCCTCAGCCAAACTAATTTTTTCACAAGGACACACATGCAAAGAAAAAAAAAAAAGAACATGAGATAGATAGACAAGGGATAAAATAGCACTCTCCTGACTAAAGAACCTAGAGGACTTTGAAAGGTGATTGTGTACTCCACTAAAGCATTCTGACCTTCTAACTCTGTCACCCTCACATCATACTGGTGTCTCAGGGAATCCTCCTGGAGAATTATCGGAGTCTAAGAATCAAGTAAGGGTCTAATCCTGTGCAGAACTGGCGGCCCTTAACACTCATGTGCCTTATGAAGATCTGAAGGCATTCAAGATTTTGTGGGATTTTGCTGGGACGAGTCTGGGCAGCTACTGCCTGCCTGGGGGCTAAGGGAGTAGGAGTCAGTAGGATAGAGAAGAGAGGACCAGAGAACTGGAATAAAGACAGGGACTTGAAGGAGAAGCGGTGGCAGTGAGAGTAGACCAAAAGATAGCTGGAAACCATGGAGATGCTCACAGAACAGGCAGCAGCCTCGTCAGACAGCAGCAATGCCTCTCTGTGGTCTGCTGAGCAGGCAGGGGGTCCTGTGTGAAAAAACAGCCCTTTTCTCATGGGCACCTGCTCCATGGTCAGCAAGTGGTGAAGGAGCTGAGGGCAGTGGTGGTGGGGCTGCATGCACAGTGCCAGAAGTGTGAGGGCTGGTTTTCCCAACTCTTGCTCATTTGTGTGTTTGCTGGGTGAGGGAGAGCAGGACAGGAAAGAGTTAAACCTAAAATTTACTGCAAACTTCCTCTCTGGTTTTTAGAAATCTTTTACTTAGTCATACACTTTTTTTCCAATTTGAGCATCCTTTGTGCAGTGTTTGTTTTCCTCCTTAGCTTTTATCCACTACTGGTCCTTTTTGTAGTCACTGCATATGTAAAAGTAACTGTATTTAAATGCATCAGTTTCTTCATTCTACAAATTTTGTACTCTGCAGGAAAAAACGAAAGCATGGGCTAATGGTTTACTTACAAACAAGTAAACTTTCCTGTTGGTGACCAGCACAATTAGTGGTGGGAGAGGGGATCATTTGTCTTGCAGGCAAGTGTTTGCTTACCACTGAGAAGCAGCTGATTGCGCCGGTATGAAGCTGGCAGCTGACCAATGTCTTCTATTCTATGGCTCATTACCCGGGAAAGGTGACCAGTGTGATAGAGGCTTCCCACAATGATGCTGTGCAAGTACAAGGGTTCAATGAAGTAGCTGAGGAGAGCACCTTGGAGCCCAAGGATGTTCCATCTGGAAAAGAAATTCAGGAGCAATAAAACACGCGGGTGGAGGCATGGCCACAAGAGAGCTGCCCAGGGAAAATCAGCAAAGACCAGCACAGGGGTTGGAGGGATGAGGCATGAAACCATTCCTGTCCCTGTCCTATGACACATGAAGCACTTCACCGTTGGGTTATTATACACCCGTGGACTCGTTCCCCTTCTAAGATGGTTTTTGATTACTGTAATGCCGCTGAAATAAGGGACTGTGTCATTGCAAACAGAGGCCTCTTGTTGAGAGCTACTTTTTATAAAAGCATTTTGTGTTTGATGAATGTTCACTTAGCATGTCTTTAGCAGAATTTCAATTTGTTTCTGGATCTATGATTTTATGCTTGCCATGGTAAGCTAAAATGAGAGCTTTCACTATTCTATCTTTATTTACTGTTTGTCATAAATTAGTACCAACCCCTAGTCAAACAGCCAAGATGATAACACATGACTTAGGTGGCCAAACTTCCCACAAAATTGTTGTGAATAATTTTCAAAAGCCTCAAAGGCTGATATTTCCTTGCAAAAATGATCATGCAGATATGAAGACATCCACAAGAATCAAATCCTGTTCCTGAAGAGAAACAAAAGAGTTACAGTTTTAGGCAATTTATTTGTAAGCAATAGTTTAACCTGCTCTCTTTAGAGAGTGATGGATATGCCTCACCCTGTTGCTGTCTTAAAGGTGCAACAGAGTGATGGTAGAAACCTTGGGGCCCTCAATCTGTTAATGGCTTTGAGGTCCATACTACTGCTGTTGGATTAGGTGCCAGAACTTTTCCTCATTTTAATAGCCTATGAATTTTTACATCAATCTAGGCACAAATACGACAGGATGCTTGCTCCAAATTCTTCAGGGGACAGGTAATTGGTTAAAAAGTGGAAAAATTAAAAAGAGGAAAGAAGTCATGATGCAGTTATCTCCCTGGCAAACTCAGCCCATCTACCGAGAAGTTGTTCCCCACTGCACAGACACTATCATGCTCTCTTACACTTGGATAATATTTTTATATGTTGAATGCTGTCAATCTGCTTGAATAGTTTTGAGTTCAGGAGTTCAAACTGAAAATGCTTCAGAAAATGTAGTTTTGGAGAGTGTATTTTGGCTCATTAAAAACCAAAACACCGGCAACATTTGGAACTCTGTAGCTGACTGAAGGAAAGGGTAAGAGGTGCCTGCTATTTAAGGCAACATCCATGGGCTGCCATGCTAAATAATGTGTATAAAGCACAATCTCCATCAGCAGCAAGCATTATGTAGCTAATTTCTTACATCATTGTTCTTTTCATTAATTAACATTTCTCAACCATTGGTGCAATTATTGCAGTGCCTCCGTGCTGTATGTCTCTTTTCATGATTAATAAGGAGTCATTATATTTCCCTTTCCTGAAGCAGTCAATTAACACGGAATACTTTCCATTAATTACTGAATGTTTAAAACCAGCATGCTGTACCTGGAGAGCAATCTGCTCTAGGAACCTGTGACACCAATTGCTTTAAAAGTTCTCTTTAAATTTTATTCCAAAAACACAAGCAATTTAGCTGGCTATATTAATTTGCCTGCGAAGCAGGGCTGTGAATGAGAAACATCTTTTAATCTCATGCAAGAAAAGGCAGCCATCTGGCTGCTGAGGATTTCAGAGTCAGACTCTCCCCGTCTCCCTCTGTAAATGCAGGTCATTAAAGTAATGTGTTCATCTACATAAAACTCAAATGGAATATAAAAGGTAATATTTATATACAAACAATTTAGTCCCACAATTTAAACAGTCATTGGTTTTATGAAACATTTACTTTAGTCGATCAGATTTGCATAACTTCATTTGGGGAAAAAAAAGTGTGGTCATTCCTGCAAATAACATCACTTTAAAAGGAAAGAACTAGCTGCCTCTTTGAGTAAATATCTTATCATGATGCAACATTAATAATGCAAGCTTAAGAAATAGAGTTTAGTTCAGCCAACAGTACTATGCCTCTGACCAGTTTCTAAGACGAGTAAAAAATTGGACAGTGATATCTTTGTCCAGATGGAAACTTGTAAGATATCAGTGTTGTTTTCAACATTTGACATTTCCTTTAAAAAAACCCACTTGTATATTTGATTGAAGGAGAGAAAAAAGCAGCTAAATAGAAAAACAACATATGTTCAACAATATTGGAATTTTAGCAATATGCACATCTCAAGAAATCATCTGAGCCTTATTTACCAAAATAGGGGATTGTGTTCAGTGGATAAATTACAAAGTAATAATGATTATTTAATTTAAATTCTTTGCGAGGAACCTGCTTTTTCTTTAGAGATATATCTCTGCCTAATTTTGAACGTGTTCCTCCTAGTGTAAAAAGGGATTCATATGTCAATGGAATTACACTGTTGGAAATCCTGTTTTCCCATCCCAAAAGAAGTCCCGGGCAGGTGTGGGGGGCAATGAAACAGCCACAGTGAGGTTTGAGTTCAAGGTATAAAAGTAGCTACAAGACAGCTTGGAAGAGGGATTGGACCAAAGAAACAAAGGGCATAAATCTTGTGAGAGCAAGCACTGCGTCTAATGGGCAGAAAGTGGTGTAAAAAGAGACTCAACCCAGAACCAGATGGCATCCTATGGTAGAAAGGACAAAAAAATCAGAAAAGGTGTCAATACTGAGAAGGCAGTATTCTGAGGAAACTCTTGCCAGCTCTCCTTGAGCAATGCTGAGGCTGGTGTCCACCTGGAGAAACAGGATGAGGGTGGTGTAACTACCAACTGTACACTAGTCACTTCCCAGTTTGACACACCACTGTTTTAGCAGCATCCATTCAGAGAAGAGGTATGAAAAAGCAGAGAAGGAGCTTTGCTTTGAAGTTTAGTCCAAGCCTGACAAAGTGTTTGGCCACTTGTTTCTTTCTGGAAAGCAGCCCTGAGCACATGCATGAATCCCACTAAGTCAGCACAAGTCCTGGGCAAAGAGGGGTTATGCTGAGCTGGCCAAAATGAGACCCTCGCACTGTTACTATTGTCCTTCAGAGCACAATAAAAGCACATTAATGATGGGTGAAATTTTCATCTATTCATTCTGCTTCTGCTTTGTGGAAAAAAAGACCTACTTTGGAGGACAGCCAGTTCAGTATTTTGCATAAACAATAGATTTAACTGACAAATATTTGGGGAAAGGTCTTTTATCCTGTGTATTGTTCATCTCTTGACCAACACACATGGCTCCTTCGTTCCTTTAATATCTGAACATCTATGGAATTATTTGTAGGTGGAGGATAGGGAAAGATCTGTCTGAGCAACAGTGAAACTATCAGTAAGGGTGCTCAGTTTTGAAGGAGCTATTTCTCTGTAGCCTAATTTAGGTCCATGAAAGTAGCTGTGTTCCCATCTGTAACAAAGTGCTCTCTTCAAATGTAGCTTTTCAAAATAAAATTATTATTCAGAGCAATGCAGTGTTACATTTTGGGTCCTCAATATATCAAAGTGACTTTTCTCACTATGAGGAAATATGCTGTATCATTCTGAATTTTCCTAATTGTGCAAGATTTTAAGGGTTGTTTTCAAGGGCACACATCTCTCTAATAACTTCTGTGCTGTGCGCTTCATAATAACCCTTCCAATAAAGTGAAAATCAACCCACTGCTTTCCTAGTCACAGATCTTATTTAAAAAACCCAAAATCTTCAGCAAGCAGGATCAATAAAACCAAATGTCTCCCCATTTCACTTAAATATGTCAGCTTTTGGCACTTTAAATGGAAGAAAAGTATACCCTTCCTTTTGTTCAAACAGCAGATATTACTGCACTGTTTACAAAGACAAAATCTCACGTCCGGTTTTCAATATAGATAATCCTTGAATAAATATATATTTTGCCTGTTTGTCAATCACAGAAATGCCAGCGATGAGCTGGGAGACATCCCAGAGCAGGCAGCCTTCCTTTAATTAGAGGCTGTGCTCTCCAGTCCTGGACACAGGGTGAGCTGGGGGTGAGCCCCCGCTGAGCCCTCATGCTTTTGCCATCCCCGGACCACTGGTGAGGTGAAATGTGTCCCCAGGTCATAATTGCTTTGCAGCCTCCCCACCTGCATGCTGTAGCATTATCTCACCAAGTGAGTTGGCATCATCTCAACCAAACTATGGATGATAAGAACACTGAGGAAGGGGCTTGGGGGCAAACCCATGGGGTTGCAAAGGGCTGCAGCTTCCTGTGGATCTGCACGTGGGTCCTTGCCCATCGCTGAGATGTGGTGTGACACCTGGAGCCCTTTCACTGAGTATTTCCACCATCAATTTGCACATAGGGTTACTCAAAGCCAAATGCTGACACGCTTCCACCCTCCAACCCCTTCAAAACTGAGATGTGGAGAAATTTGCACAATGCTTCAAAACATCTCAGGGAGCTGTGTCCACCTGCCATTGAAGCTTGGTGAGACTGAAGTGCCTCCTTGGGACCTTTGGAAACCTTGTCCATTAAAAAGCAATGCTGATAAATTTCAAAGTGTGTTTTGTTAAGGCTTTTAATAAAATACACTTTTTTTTTGGACATTACTAAGAGCTTTAAGTCTTACCCGCTTGGCGTGTTGTTAACCTCCTGTACCATAATTTCTATTACCAATACTTCCAGCTATGCTTCACATAATATAAATTGTTATTCATGGTGGCCGGTGCTCAGCAGAACACCTGTGGTGTTCCTATTTATATGACCATTTAGCTATTATTGGTTTGGAAACTGGAACTAGTGCATTAGTTTTTGATCTGTATTTTAACAGTAGGTGGTTTATATATGTTTTCTGGAACATAACTTGTGGTAAAAGATTGAAATTGAAATCTCAGTCACACAGAAAGGGGTTAAGAGAGAGAATTACAAATCATATGCACAAATCATCTCTAATTGAAGATCTGGCTGTGTTAATTGATTTTCATTTACATTAGTATGCAGCCTCTGAAGTAGCTTTTCTTAAGAGTTACCTTGTCAGGCTCAGTCTTCTGTTAACAGTAGCTCTGGTCGACAGGCTACCACTAAAATAGATCTAAGAATGCCAATTCCTAACACTGACTTTTAGTCTTGCATTTTTATATGCTACATTTAAATACAGCTTAATGTGCTCAAATCATCTTGTAAAATGCTCCTTCAGACTCCCACTGCTAAATCCTGAAACAGTGCCTTAAAACTATATTACCTTGCAATATTCTGAATACATTCTCAATAAAGATTCCTTCCTACTCACTAGCTTGTGGGCCCAAATAACACACAAACCTTGGCCATGGGGCAGAAATAGACTAACAATGCAAAGTTTGGAGGTCTTTTGTTATGGTTTGTGTCATTTTACAGGTGAGGTATAATTTAGATGTTTAAGGTGTTATTTAACCTCTGGGATTAATGTCACTGGTTTTGTGAAGTATGAGGAAGTGCTGGCAAGAAAACACTTTTAAAGGTGACCTTTTGAGAAGTGGTATTAAAAAGACAGTTTTAAGGCCAGAGCTTACAAAATAAACACTGAATTCTGGCTTTTATTTGATGTATAAAGACAGCGTTTGTGAGGAATTTTCCCTCCAAAGCCTGCATCTGGTAAAGCATGTTCCCCACGCCTGCACCCTGCGAGAGGAGCTGCAGATGCCCACTTCTGAAAGAGCACACGTGCCACAGCTCATGCATTTACAAATATGTCTACACATTATTAGTGTGTGTAGGTGTAAATTTGATGCACAGAAAGCTGGCATCTCTCCAAAGTCATCAGCTAGATATCCAGTGAGCATGAAAATGCTCTGCCCTGGCCCCAGCGTGAGGTCTCCAGTTCTTGCTAAGGTCTATCAAGGAAGAGAGTCCTGGGGAAGAGCAGTGCAGAACTCAGTTTCTAATAGTACACAGACAGAGGATGTCTCTGTTGACATAAAGGTCTTAATATAGATTATAATTGGCATGAAGAAAATGTTAAATGACACAAATTGTTTCCTAAACAGCCGATCCTTTTCAAAATTATTTTGCTCATGATATTGCTGCTTTTTCACAAGTGTATACATTGTACATAACAGAGAAAATGGAGTTCAAAACCTTAGATGTTAGCGTAATTAATGAACTATGGGCTTAAAGAACATGGTTTAATCCTAACAACTATGGCACTGAGAGGCTGAACTCCCTTCAGCTGGCCTCTGAGACTCACAAAAGTTGGGAGTGTAAAAGCCAACACCCTCTCAGGGTGGGTTATTTGAGGATTCACAGAGATCAAACTTTAAATCTGCACATATAAATGTGTAAGTTTTTAAAGCCAGAAGGAACCACCAAAATCTAGTCTGACCTCCTTTATAATGCAGTCGCAGAATTTCACCTTGTAATTCCTGCCTGAGCCAAATAATATGAATATTCATGCCAGAAATGTTTGTGCTTTAATTCAGTAAGGGAATAGTTATAATACCAGGCTAGTTATCCTGCAATCTCAAAACAGCCACAGAACCCAAATAATGCATACCAAACATGAGATTCTCTCAAACTTGTGGTGATAATAATAAAAATTGCTAAATGCCTTTGAATAACAAATCTATCTGATTAAACAGCTTCCTGCTTATGGCTATCCTGTGAGCAAGATAGAACATAAATTGTTAGATTCATGATTTACAGAATATTATTCACTTTTCTCAGTAACTCTCTCCATTCTTGGTCTTTGATATTCTGATAGCAATGTCCTTTGCAAATAATGCAGAATGATGTATATTTTAGCAGCTACTGGCTACGTTCTCAAGAGGAAACATTCTCTAATAGCCCAGTGCTCCTGAGGGGCTTTTACAAGCAATAAAATCCAAAGTATACAAGCCAGATTTTTGTCAAATTTTGCTTACACAAACATGAATTTCAGCTTCAGAGATCTTTTTTTTCTCATTGTGAGACAACTCCAGATGATGTGCAGCATAGTCCTGCATCCTGCAGACATTTGAAGAATTAGCTGTCTACGTGGTGGAGCAAATATTTGGAGTTGCCTACGGAAGTTACATCTGGGGTTGGGCATGTCTCTAGAAATCCTTGAGCACTCTCTCCAGGAGCTTTCAGACCCTTCACCATAGAACATGCCATAGCAAGGCACCCAGCACTCTCTGGACTCCATTTGCTTTCTCTGTTTCTCATGTGAAAGGGTATTTGTATTTACATTCAGCTCTATGCTCTCTACTTCAGTAACTGATTTTTTCTCCTCAAAAACCCATCTTGGGCCCCTTTTGTTTGGTTTCCGTCACTTTTAGGTGCTGGGAGCTGCCTGCACCTGAGCCACAAATAACCTCCTGAGCCACAAATAACCTCCTCTATGGTCATTTCCCATCTCCATGGAAGAGGAATGACTATTCCCTCTTTCTTGTAACCTTCACTGATACTTGAATCTCCATACTCTCTTGATCTTTTAATGAGTTTATTCAGCAGTTTTTCAGCATTTTCACTGTACCAGAGCACTTAACCTGACCAAGAAGCCCACAGTGATTGGAAGTGATCATACTGCTGAAACATTTGTAGTGCCACAATACTACTAACATTCCTACAAATGTTTCTTTTTCCACCACTTTTCTCAGCACCTTTTTTAAGCTGTGCTTTGCTGGTAAGAGTAAACATTTGCTGGTCAAAGTATAGCATAATGATTGCTGATCATCTATTTATTTTGGTCTAGGAAAATACCATGCCCATTTGAGTTATAGTGCAAACAAATAAAAATTCATATAAGGTTGCAGTAATAGTATCAAGGATGAGAGCTGCAAGATTTTTTTTTATCCTGGAAAAACTTTGTGGTAGATTATTTTTTTCTTCACAGACTTTATTGCTTTTTAGGTACGTGGTGACAAAGAAAGGATTCTCTGGAAGTGCTTAGCAGATGTGCTTGGAGAAAAAACAGCTTCCGAGATTGTGCATTGCAGTCAACATCCCCATCAGCAGCAATGTAATACTGTTCACAAAGCTGATATTTAATGACATTCAAAACCACAGAGAGTGCAATATTTCCATTCTCAAACATACATTTTTTTTAGTTTTTTGAGTCTGAATTTGGAAAACCCAAGTGCATCTAAAAGCAGTGTAGGAGACCCACTTTCTTGGGGGGGGTTTCTGTTATCTCTTTATGAACAAATGAAAATATTATAGCAGAAGTTGCTCTTTATCCTTCATGCAAACACAACAGTTGTGACGATCACACAGGGCGGATTTTGTGAGTCTGTCAATATTTCCATTTGCTGGTTCAGTCATACACTTTTCTGCCAAAATGGCAGGCTTTGCTAAGCCTACACACTAATTTAACTTCAGTAGGTGATCCGGTTAAAGCTAAGAGCAGAATTTACACATTTTAGTTAAACAAAAGCTTTATGATTTTTTGAAAGACTATGTTTATATTGGTCTTTAATAGTTGGGCCAAATTCTCTGCTGGCATAATTTAACTGAATTCTCAGGCATGATATCCCAGCACACAATTTGATCATAACATTTACATTTTTATAACTATAAGGTAATGTATTTTATATGTAGAGCTGCATTTATAGCTAATGCATATAATATAGATATAATTATTAATGTAAATATACATGCATGTACAGACACGTACTGATAGTATACATGTGCATCCAAATGCATACTCTTTGCTTTCCATTTATGATTGCCATCATTTGCTATTAGTTAACACCCTGAATTAGAAGGGTGAATCTCTTTACATTTTATGTGCCACCATGGAAAAATGTTGAAATATTTATGGTATGTCAATTATTCTACATAAATATATGCTGCATTTACAGGATGGAGCAGAAAGTGACAGAGGGGGCTGTGATGTGAAAAGTTCTGCAATGACATTCAGAATAACAGAAATATTCTTAGCAGCATTTAGGGCACTTAGTCCAATACATTTAGGCACATGACCTAAGTGTATCTGCATGATGGTTCGTTTGCAAGTTTTGGGGTAAATGATCCAATCAGAGCAGAGTGGATGTATTTTATTTGCACACTGAAATTCTATTGGCAGAAATGCTGCAAAGAGGGCTTATATTTTTGTCACGCTGTAAAAAGGAACTAACGACCCATGGAGAATTTGGGAAAATGTCCTATTTACAGTCCATCTTATTTATATGGTTTGTTTTTGCATACAAAGAAGGTTTTTGTTTCCAGAGGGTTTTCCAGCACCTGCTAGCTGTTCCTCAATGGCAGTCATCGCGCTCTGTGGCATCGCACTTCATTTTTACCTGCAAAGATTTTTTGTGATGTACATACATCAGGTGCTACGGTACCTGGCGATTTTGTCTGTACAGGACATGGTGATGAGCTGCTCTCCCAGCAACACGCCGTCCCACGTCTGGGCTGCGTTGTGACACCGGACGGGTATGGTTCCCTCTCCAGACTCAATCTTTGTTCGGAGGTGCCCACGGTATTTTCTCACTATGTGCTTGCTGCTGTTCACTGGGCAAAACAAACACAAAGGTGGCAATAATTAAATGTGTTTGGAAAGAAACCAGGAGGCTGTATTGATGCCGTAGGTTGCATTGGGATTCAAAATTAGATGAGATTACAGCCCAAGAAAGCAGCACAATGGAGAAAAGTATGTGCTCCTTAGCATGGCTGTCTTCTCACATCCATCCAAACGTCACACAGCACGCACTGAGCTCGTGTTCCCATTCCCATTCCCTGCCATATTTAAGAAGAACAGAGGTGCTGTTTTTAAAGAAACAGTACAGTTTCTTGGTTTTAACCTTTGCTTATAGGATAGAGGTGTCTCAGGGGAATGTTTGGAAAACCTTGGTTCAATGACTGTGATCAAAAACTCACCTGCTTGACCCAATCTGGTCCAATGCTCGAATATGATATTCACCAGCATTTCCTGAATAATTTCAGAACTGAGGTTCTGCCTTGTTATCATGAAATTTCACCGAAAATTATCAAAAGCTGAAGTTCTAAACTCTGGATCAAAACCAAATCAAAATTTGGTAGTTATTAATTGTTTGCTTAAATTCCCTCTATAGTGTCCATAAAGAGAAGTACCCTCCTGCCTTGTGTCATACCAATATCTTTTATGCAATTGCCATCCATCACCTGAGTGACATTATATATTTCAGTTGCTTTTGGAGTGGTGCAGGGCAAGAAGATAACGCACTTGTCCTGTACCGCTATGAACTTAACTGAGTCCTGCAGGCATGCTGTAAGCACAAAAGATAATGATATTTCTAAGTGCTTCACCTTCATATTTTCAAGTAAGAGAAAACCTGAAGTTTATTATCAAAATCACCCTTCTCTTTATACTGCTACTTTGCCCCTGTTACTACTACCAATTTTGTTTGTAAAAGAACAGCCAGAAACAGCAAGGAAATCCTCTGTGTCTGATTGCTGTCTTACCCCAGAGGGTTTCACTGGAGGGCTCCTTCTCCATGAAGGAGACCTTTCACAATTTCCCTCTAGCCCAAAGGAAAATAATGAAAGAAGGTACATGATAACCTTTGTTTTCAAGGAAAAGAAGTGCTGCTTCTACAGACATGAGACTTTTGCCCTTATTTCCAACTGCCCTGTGTATTTTTCCATGGCGCACCCCTCAGCTGGAACAGAAGGCTTCTGCTTGTGAAGATGATGTTCCTCAGTGGGCTACAGGTTTTTGGCACTGAGTAACATTGGTGTTTCACAGGTTGCAGGGCTGATCAAAGCTCTGTCCATGAACAGCTGGCTCTGTGCACTCTCCCCAGCCGCTCGCTCTCTCCCTCTGTCATTTTTTGCTGTCTTTGTTTTGCAGGACTGTTGTCTGTGCTGTGAGCTCTGGTGGAAGCAATTGATTGACCCTGGCTGCTGCCAATGGATGGTTTATAGAAAGGGAATGGCAAAATAAATCACTCCATCCCACTGGGGTTAGTGGAGGTAGCAAACACATGTAGAACTGCAGAGTCAGCTGTGACCTGCCAACGGATGGGCAGGTGAAACCCCAACAGTCATTTCTTCACTTCCTTCCTGGTTTTTAAAAATTGAAGATGCGAATGTGTGTGCCAGCAGCAGACTGGACTAGGTATCAATTGGATTGACTGGCTGTGCTCAAAACTAATTCCCATCCAAAACCAGGCTGCATCGTATCTGAAATGTTTGCAAATACTGTAGGGTTTGTTTGTGCTGCTTCAGGAACTGAGTCTGGGGGAGAGTGGTTATTGAACTACCACCTCCACCTGCAGCAGCGTCCCCATGGGGGATATGGGGGGGTCCTTGTGCCCAGTTGTCACAGAACACCTCACAAACTGAGACATTGCAGGAACCACCAGACTCAGAGCATTGTGGCTTCTCAAACTTCAGTTCTGAGGGAAACTGGGAAGAGCCAACGGACAAATAAAAAGTTCAATAAGCAAAAATGCCAAAGTCTCAGAAGTGTCTCAGATCCCATTCCCCTCACATTGCTGGGCTGTGCCAACATTGTTGGGAAACCATTTTTATGGCCACATGTGCTGGTCCTTTGTACATCCCCCTGTTTCGGGATGCCTCCTGCAGTATCGTTCAGAGGATGCTCTTTGGATGGGATTAGTTATCTGGGAACTGGTCAATATTTTTCTTGGGACTCTGTGGGGAAACTAATTTTTTAAAAATTTCAAGCAGTGGTGAGCAGCATTTTTTATTATGAAACCACCGAGTCATAGGGAAGATGCATGAAATTTGGACCAAAAAAAAAGGAGAAAGTGATCACTTCTGCTTAGCAAACACATGTAGCTGAGCAACAGCAAAAAATGTATAGCAAAACCACTTTGCTTTAGTCTGCACACACTGAGAAGTAATGGCACGGCAGAGCTAGACCTCTGCCAGGGAAGCAGTGAAGAGTGACTCAAGAGACTATTCTTGTTTCAGCTGGTAAAAAGCTTAACTTTAAGCAAATCAGTTCTCTTTTCCTAAGCTTTCCCGCAGGTATAATGAAGATAATGATGCTTCCTTCTTCTGCAAATTCATTTAAAGGTACTGCTCAGAAACTATTTATGAAAAACAGATGCTATCCTTTCAATAAAGATCTACCACAGGAGTCCACCTGCTGGAAATCCCCCAGGACAAAATGAATGTTTAGTGTTTATTTCTCCATCCTTTTTTTTTTTTTAAGAGTATTTTCTCTTGCTACACATTTCTTTCCCCATTTCCCTTGTCTGTCTACATTCTCTGCTCTGGCTCTGACTGTCCCTTGTAGGTGCATTGGTCCCCTAGATTACTTTCTTTTTCAGGCAGTTCACCACGTTGAGATGCCTACATTTTGCATACATACTACACGCAAAGGGACCTGCAACTGCTAGAGAATTTTAGTGACTGTATGACGAGATGAGTAGCCCATCATTTATGTGACTTTGATTTCACCAAGCATTACCTAATGAGGAGCAAAGCATCCCACAATGTGCTGAAAGAGATAAGGAGCCAGTTCAGGGGAAGAAAAAGCAGCAGCCCTGCAAACAACTGTTGAGAACTTGGGAATTTAAAGCATAGGCAAATAATTTGGGGATCCAAAACATTTTGGTGAGTTTGGGAGGGTCTCTTATTTGAGTTTTTATTTGTCTGTTCGATCTTCCGAGTTTCTGCCAGGACAGAAGGAAGTGGAAAGGCCAAAGACCTCCACATCTGGTTGTTATTGTAGCACCTCAGCCCTGGCCTGCAGATATCAGCAATTGAATAATAAAGTTTTTAAGAGCCTTTAGGAAACGTGTGTCACTGTTTAGGACATCAGTGCACAGATCATCTCAGTTTCCAAATGCTGTTATTAACTCAGCCCACGTGTCAAACTTTGCTCCCTGTAACGCATGCTCTACCCAGGGTGCAGCCAAGCAGACGGCATTAGCTGATAGGATTCAGGCAGCTGTGGCCAGTGCACGCTCACCCTGGGATACACTCCCACAGCACCGATAAGGGGTTTTAGCTGCTCAACTGCTATTAAATTCAATGGATAGGGTGTGACTAAAACCCTGTGCTGTGCTGCCTGTCTCAGGCTGCTCGCATTGCTGGGATAGCCGGCACACATGCTCCAGAAGATAAACAGTAGTGTGTATATAAAATACTAATAACCCATAGCTCTGAATACTTTCAGATTGCCAGTGACTAAATCAATCCACATCCGCATTTGGAACACACTTAGTTCTTTTTTAGCATGTCATTAAGTCGCGCAAGAAGGTATAAATATTGAACAAAGAAAACAACGAGGCTCTGTGTGCTCAGCACTGGAGCTGCAGACAGACTCTGCACATAAGCTGGTTTGCAGCAGTAAAAAATGCAGTTCACTTGCTGGCACAGCCTGTTACAGATCATTTGAAGCGGTATCAGAAATATATTTATTTATGCAACTTAGAGTCACAAAATACACCCTACTGCTGTTCTGCTGTTCGGTATGATCAAAGCATCAGTGACTATGAGCATTTCTGATCTTTGCTGTGCTGGTTCTCCAACTGCTTAATCTCAACTAATTGCAGGGGAGAAGGCATCTGAGGATGCCACTTCAACCAGAACAAAATGTCAATTCAGACTGGAATTGGAAAGGACAAATTTAAAAATCATTTGGAGTGGATTTATGATGTGTGTTACACTCAGATGTGGAAATTACTCCTGACAGCTCCTAAAATGAAAAGAGGCTGGATTATTAATTACTGGATTAGAAATTTACACAGGTGCCTTGTATTTAAAATCAGTGAAGCCCACTGTTTTCAAAGCTCACCCCTTATTTCCATATTTTCTCCGGGACCAGTTCTGGCTCAAATGGTAATCAAAAAAACCCACTCCATATTTATTATTATTTAGTTGAAGAGTGAAGAGGACGGTGATTAAACAGAATCACACGAGTAAGACTCTGTCTGAAATTTTGCATTACTGCCCCAGAGGTTCATTTTCTATTTCTCTGCTTCAGTGGAGGCTCTTCTCTCCTCACAGAGGAAAAAATAAAACAGCCTATCTTGCATTTTTTTCAGTGCTGTACCCTCTCCATTCATCAGCATGGTTTATAGAGCTTCCTTGGAGTGGTTTGAAACAAAGGGGTGGAAAAAGAAGTGTTAACATCTGACTGCCTTTGTATTTTGATGGTCATTAGAGATGCATTTTCGTCAAGCAGATGCTGAATAAACGTGCAATATTACTATGTCTGGAAGTGTTGAAGCTACATCAAAGTATGCTGAAGGCTTTGGATGTGTCTCCTTTGCTGAGTAGGGTGGCTGGTGAGATAAATATCTGCCGTGTTGTGCTTTAGTGACCAGCAGAGAGTGAGGCCAAAATGCAATGGGCCGGATTTTGAAAGCTAGAAACTTTAGGACATTCTGAAAGAAGGCTGGATTTAGGAAAAGAAGAATATGGCAGGATTTATCACACTGAAGGCTAGGCAGTTAAAAGGAGTGGTCTTGTCTGAAGGTTTACAGAGCTGCCTCTGCAGCAAGTATAGGGATGCATCCTTCCCTGGAGGGAAGACAAGGACCTGCCTTGCACCAGTGAAAAGTACATCTGGTTGAATCTCTTAAAGTCAATATATGCTTTTTAAAATGTAGGCCAGGAGGCCTGAATGCAGCCTCAAGGGAGGAGCTCTTCTGCTCGCTCCCAGAGCCATGTAGCACCTACCATTTATTGGCAGAGTTCAGTTCAGATTTGGGGTATATATCTTATCATTAAGCCCTCTATACAAATATAAATACCGAATGCATACTTTATATGAGAATGTTACAAAACCTTGGATACCGGTAATATGTGAAACTGAAATTAACAGCTGAAATTGAACATCTTTACCTTTTCCCTCCTCCCTGCATCTTTCTTGTCTGAAATCTTGGCTTTGGGCAGCAATCAGGTATACTGTGATTTGATAAAAGATATTATCTTCTTCATGTTATTCTTTCTCCTCATCATTGATCTTCAAATAACATTTTTGAATATTTCTACTTCTTTCACAATTTTTCATCTGCCAATAGTTTCAAGCAATGTACAGACAAGGTGTGAAAGTAAAGGCAATTTACTCATTCATAGCTCATCAATATGTGGTGTTTAATCCAAACAAGAAGACTCAGTAATGGGAAAAACCTGAAGTCTGAATCCAAAAGAACAAAAAGAAAATTACTGTATTATTTGTCCTTATCTGTTTTAAGTGTAGAATTATCAAGTTATGATTATTAAGTTATGATTTTTAGTTCGAGTTGTGTTGTTAGTAACTGTAGGAAGGGTATAAGAATGATACCTCAACAAGTCAAGTTCACTACTGAGTATTTTAATGAAACCTCATCATTTTGTTCCATCAAAATGCCTTCATATAGAATCACTGAGGGGCAAAATTTTCTCTGCTTGGGTGACATAGCACTTCACAAAGGTTTTTTATTGTTTTTGTAGACTAATATGAAACGTGTTGAATGCTTATCCTGGAGAGCAGCACTAGAATGCCTTTATAAAACTAACAGCTAGAGTGGAGAATAGCACTCCAACACATGGCCCCATTTTACCATTGGGTTAAATTCTAAGTAAGCCCCGGTTTCTCAGCAGGCTTTAATCCCTTGGGACAGAAAAAAATTAATCTGAGAAATAGATCAAAAAAACCTACACACCAGTTTTCTCTAGCTTCTATCTTTAAGGAACCCCTGGTATCAAAATGTGAATGACTAGTTAAACTTCTCTTTACAACTATTTGTTGGCAATGGAGTTATACACCGTTTCCTCTGAGAGTTATAAATAACTGTTCCAGGCAAAGAGGAAGGAGCAGTATTGGGTCAGGCATGGGGGAGATCCTTCATGCCACCTGCAAAGCCAGGCTGCAGGCTCCAGCCTATTCCGCAGTAGAAGTGCATTAATATGTTGAAGCCAAAAGCTCAAGATTTATCAGTGGAATTAAGATTCTGTGCATGTGGCAATCAAGGAAAGTACAACTCAAACACTTCAAGATTATTATTTTTAATTACTAATTGCTCCTCTCATCTAAAATCAGATGTGCAATGACGTTGCTTTGGAAGTGCAGCTGCCCCCGCAGAGCAAAGCCTAGAGACCTCCGTGATGGAGAAAACTTCTGCCTCTCAAGCCTTCATGAACCTTGTCACCAGCCACAGAGGCACATTAGCTAGTCTCTAGCAATGGTCATCTCATCTTTGACACTGTGGGGAGCTGCTGCCTGGCTCAGCAGCCAAGCAAAGCCAGGGCAGTGGCTGGAAGGTGTGTGCAGAGATCAAGATGTCCCATCAGTTGGAGGCCAGTGAGGACCAGTTTATCACCTGTGTCCTACACTGTGCTATAGTGTATACACTACACAATGTCTATAGGTCATTGCCTTCTTCCTATTTTTTTTTTAAATTAAAAATATTTTTTTTAAAGATAGGCTTTATCTTTTAAATATAATTTGTGTGCAAAATTTTCAACATCACTGGAATTGCCCATTTGGCAAAAAATTCTCTCTCCTGCCATGCTTTAATCAAAAAGTTTACACAAACTTAAAGGGAATGTGTTATTCATCATAACCCTCTTTCTTTTATCAACAAAACATGCTGTTATTCATGTGGCTTTGGGATTTTTGTTGTTGTCTGGAAATTGAACTCTTCAAGAATGATGTGAAAGAATGTTGTGAAGAACTCAGCAAAATATGAAAACAGAAAACGAACCCCGTGAAACATAAACAACAGCAATCTATCAATAATATTGGCAGTTTTGCAGCCCCCCTGTGGGGGGCTTAAACTACTCCCCAGTAGTTTAAGGACTCTCAAAAGTCCCATAGAGATCTTAACTGGACCTGGAGTTGCCTGACAAGCTTTATAAAACTCAGCTTGTGAGCCATACCTGTGACTCCCGCTCCATGGAGGGGTAAGTTAGACCAAATTAGATCTGAGTGGGTGTAGTTTTTGCTCACAGGGATTTTTCCCAACTATATTTTGATCTGTTCCACCCAAAAATTAGGATTTAGCAGGCTATAGGATGTTGGGGGTGGAACTGGGGCAGTTGTGTCCAGGAACATGCGGTCTCTTCCTCTCTGCTTCAGGGGACCTTGAAGAACCTCAGACATTATTATTTCTTTGGCTGGAAAAATTGTGGGACAAACAACTTTTCTTGGTGAAATTTTCTACTACTATTCTGAAAGCTTCTCAGCCGTGGCCTTTTGCTGATTAATGTAGCCTTTTTATCACATTTGAACATTGCATCCAAATGCAGTGTTTTACAAAGCAGCAAAACCCATAACAAAGCAGAATCAATAAATACAGTGCAATTCCCTTTGGCGATTCAAGCATTCTGTTAAAATTAGGATCTGATTATAGCTGTGGAAACCTGTTTTCCTGAATCCTAACAAACACATTTT
Source organism: Scolopax mira (assembly GCA_004320125.1). Lineage (NCBI taxonomy): Eukaryota > Metazoa > Chordata > Aves > Charadriiformes > Scolopacidae > Scolopax > Scolopax mira. The sequence goes on from BJBW01000411.1 coordinate 111,621, forward strand.
GCTTTACATGAAAGCTTTTCAAAGTTACGGCCAATGATGGCTTTGAGCGATCCATGGTTTTAAGCATATTCTTTCTCTTTTCCCAGATAGACACACACTGCACTGACACATCCTTCTTAAGAAATCTTATTTTCTACTTTAAAACTCCCCATGAAACAACAAAACCCAAATAAGCAAAAGCAGCCAAGAATATCACAAGGAGAGGGATTTGGGACATTTTCAACACATAGTGAAAGCCAAAGAGCTTTCTCATGATGTATCAGTTCTGACAAAGTTTTATAACAGAGACTGAAGAAAGGGAGCTGTCTAGCTTGGCTGATAGTGAATTCACTGGGGCCCAGATCCACTACTTGGGAAATATAGGTTCAAGTTCTTTGAGTCTAAGTGGCCGTGCATGAAAAAGCCCACCCTGAACAAGGTATGGAAGGAAATGAAGTAGGGTTTTTTTCTACCTGTTGTTAGTGTGCTGCTGACCAGGAGACATGAAAAATATAGGATGCGATCCCGCTTTCACACAATTATTTTATTTTTAAAAATTGCCTGCCGGGTTTTGATTTCTTTCCAGACAGTCAGTACTTTGAGACCTGAAAGTTGTCCATGAAGTGAAGTGGTTATTGACTAGTCAGATTTAGTAAAACAACTAAAAACCTAACTACCCAACCTGGTGGAGATTAATAACAAAATATGAAGCAATGTCAAACTTTCACAAGTTAATTGGACTTTAGGACTTCCAATGTAGCAAAGCAAGAGCCTCTTTCAGACATGCATTCTAGGGTCAAGCATGACAATACCAATAATAAAACTACCATTTCATCGTCTTCTTTCTAAGCCTGGGCCTCACTTGTTTCTCTGTCAGGTTTAGGGGTTAGAGCTGACCCTAGGGTTTGGTAAAAGGACTAGCATGGCAGGCATCAGCTGTCTCTTTTGGATTACCAAAATCAATGGGATTTCCACCAGCCAGAACACCCAGACCACATATTTGCAGACTCTCTGGCACTGCTGCTCTGTCTAAGCACTTAGTCCATCTGACCATGGAGATGCAATAGCTACTTCTGCAGCTTTTCTCTCAGGTGACATCAGAAGGACTGCAGGGCAAAGGGCTTGGGCCAGTCCCCATCTCTACTTGTTCTGGTCCCTCCAACATGAGTCTTTCATCTCCTCTTTCATTCTCTTCCTCCCTGGCAGCCCTGGAGCAGCAAAGAATGCGTAGGAGATGTTGGGGGAGGAAAAGCTACTTGCAGTGCTGGAGACAGGTCAAACAGTTGCCTGTATCTGTTGCGTGGGTGCTGTGCATTGAAAGGAGAGGAGCTCAGCTCATCCCAAAACTTTTCAGAGTCCCCCCATCCCTCACAGGCCTTATACTCCTGTCTCTTGCCCACTCATTCCTTTGATGGACATGAGATACCCTGTCCTCTGCCAAACTTTCCCATCCTCACCATGGTCATTGTGTCCCAGGGTCTCACTCATGCCTCTCAGCCACACTTCTTTCTCCTGAAGTCCCTTTGCCCACCTTCCCCAGTAGAATAACACTCCCCCACAGTCCCAGCATGGACTTATGCTGGATGTTGGAGAGAAATCTTTGAATTGGCCGCATTCAGCGCCACCTCCACACCTGGGAGCGTGAAACCAAGTGAAATCAGACCACTGCTTAGACCTGCAGTGCTTGGGGGGACAAAGGACCACTACACCTGAACTATGCTCTACTGTTATCTTTGCCCATCCCAGCCAGGAGCACGCTTCACCTCTGCTCCCAGCCACGGGTGATGTGTGTAAGTGGTGGAGAGCCCTAACAGAGGGAGCAGTCCTGACACCATGTTTTCCCTATCAAGTTAACTTGGAAAGCAGCCACACTCCAAAACAGCATGTCAGCAGCCTGGGAGGGTTGTGTTAGAAAACAGGGCAGTTACACATAAAACCGGTGACTGCTAACAGTCCTGAGCAGGGATGTAAGTTCCTTGATAGACCAGCTTCTAGTTAACTGTAGAGAGCCTTTGGGTTTCCTTTGTATTTACTTTGGTAAACTGAGGCTGTATCAGTGGCACCGGCAGGAAGGGGCCATTGCTTCCACAGGACCTGATCTCAAGGGAGAATGAAAAAGGGTGCGGTGCTCGCACCCTGAGCCCAAACCTTTTGGATCCATTCCATTCCATTCCAGTCTTAATGAAGCAAAAAGACAATTTCTCCTCAATTTCTTTAATAAGCAGTTCCCTAACCCCAGAAGTAACCCAACAGCCTCATGCTGCGTCTGCAGTTTCTGCAGCATCCTTTACATGACAGAGTAATCTGGGCTGACCACAATAATTCATCCAGAGCTAGGATTATTTCTCCCGAGGCAGTGTTCAGTGCTACAGCCTACAGTGTTGTATGCATTTTTTTTTCCTATCATGTTACTTCTGGGCATGGTTCTCTATGATAATTTGTTCTGAGATCCCCCAAGGTATTGTTCCGCTCAGTCATATGAAAAATAGGAAAATAATGCACCTTCACCCCAGTCTCACAGACAGGCCATTCATCAACATAAAATCAACTTTACAACCTGGGAGGAAGCTACTCCATGCACTCAAAAACCACAAATATCCAATATGGTCTCCTAAGCTGCAGCAAGCCTGCAGCCATGATGGAGCGCTACGATACTTGGGAGCACTTGTACAAAAGAAACAAATAATAGTGTTCAAGCCTAAAGGATGACCTATTGTTACCCTCGATTTTTGTTAACTGCAGCAGTATATCGATTTGTTAGGACCCATATTTTCTTGTAGTTACAGATATCTAATTTCTTTTCATATCTTTTCAGGCTATTTGAATGGTTCTTCTTGAAATGCTTCCCCCTTCATCATCTACTTACAAGAACAGAATTTGACCTTTTAAACAAAACATGGGATTGGCAGAAGGAAGGCAGAGGTTTTGTCCTCTTGCATGTCCAATAATGTTCACCAAACTTTTTGGGAGTGAGTCTAGCCCAGCTGGTGCCATAAGTATCCCCATTGTATTTCCATCCTGACACCTGCCTGCAAGACCCTGACTGCAGAGCTCTAGGGTTAAGAGCCTCCTGACAGTCACAAGAGATCATTTGTGTCCATCTCTCTGAGATGGATATCTCTTGGAGATGGATAGGCTCCTTAGATGTCCTCTGTTTGAATCTGGCCTTCTACAGCCACTCTACTCAGATATGGCTTTCAGGGACTCTGATCTGGGGGCAATATACTAATGTAATCTGGGTCAGCCCCATCTGAACACAGAGTGCTGAGTCTCCAGTGTCAGAAGGACAAGCCTTTGAGGCAGCCCTGATTTTGGGGGTTAGCAGAGAGCATTTTATCTGAGAATGGGATATAAAATCCAACAGCCAGAGTCACAAGCAGGGAAAGCACAGGTTTATGCAGTGACAGCATGTTTGAAGTACAGAGCACAAACTTGTCTTTCAGGGTGCTCTCGGTTTCCCAATTTATCTGAAAACTAACTGCAGTGCACATCTTCTCCCCATCACATCACCTACCAAGGCAATGATCCAGCTCCCATGGTTGCAAGTGGATCCTGTTTAGATAAGAGCTCTGTCAAATGTGTGTACATGAGAGCTTCAGCACAGCTGTAGGTTAATAGACAAGCAGGAGGAAGACCCCATGTAGAGCAGATGCAATGGTGTGTTTCAGACCTAAAGGGAGTGTGGGATAAAACAGGAGCTGGGCTATCAAGGAGTCAATGGTACAAGGCAATACAGCATGTTAGCAAGTGATAGAAAAGTAGCCCAGGGGAGAAGAATGGAGACAAGCCCTGGGGCAAATTCTCTTTGTCTCTTTGGCAATCCATGTGGTAAAAAAGAGGGAGCACATCACCAGAAGAAAGATAGACAGTGAAGTAAAATCCTGCCAGGGACGGAGGAGAGGGGAAATGTAGGATTTATTAGCTCAATTTTTTAAGCAATTCATTTTGCTTTTCAAGAGGCTCTTGAAAAAAACAGGCAATGAGTCAAGAAGCCCTAAATTAGCTGGGAAGGCACTTTAGCAAATCAAGGGCTTGATTATTCTGTGGTTTCCCCTAGATTCAGGAGAAGGTGTAAAATATGCAACAAATATTACATGGCTAGATGCCCCCACACCTGAAGCCCCACCTTATGAGCTGGAGTGTGTGTCCTGTAATGGAAAACATCAGCCCCCTTGAAACCTCCAGGAAACCCACATTAACTTACTAGCTTCAAGAGAAGTCAGAAATCCAGCCATACTTTGCCTAGAGGTAAACATAGGGAAAAGGCACTGGAAAAAGAGATGTTGTCCCAGGGTCCCTGACCTACAGCACTGAATTGAAGCAGGGGCAGAAGCTGAGTGTGGGAAGGAACTATCAGAGTGGGGAGGATACTGTGAACACAGTGCCTCTTCACCATATATCCGTGCTAGAACCTTGTGTGTGACCTTGTGAAATGATGAAGAGAAAAGAGTCTTGGGAAGGAAACTGTCTGGAGTGAAGGAGCCAGGACAAAACCATAAAAATTCTCACAACTGTCTGAAACCCCTCTGGCATTTCCCAGCCTTCCTGCAACACCACTGACCCTGTCTGGTCTCCTCTCATGCTGTCACCCACACCTGCACCTCTCCCCTCAGCCTCCTCCCCTACAGTCTTGGATTGTACCTGCCTCTCCAAAGCTTCAACTGCCCCTGATTACCCCCTGCAAGCTCTTGCAGTGTCCTGATGTACAGGCATCAAAAAAGAGAAAGAAAACTCTGCTCCGAGCTTAAAGCAGCCCTGGTCCAACTGGATTTTGCTTCTCTTAGAGCTGACAAAGGATGTATCAACAAACAAGTTTGCTTACCTCTGATCCAAGAAGGGCATCATTGCAAATAAAAAAAAATTATCTTTTGACCCTAATCACTTACTTTCCTGCATGAACCTGGCATGGGTGCAGGCTCCCTGGACCTCTCTTCTGCATAGCAGTCATTCCTATGAACCGTAGTAAGGTCTGCATCTTACACATGCCACAGGCTTGGTACCCTGCACTATCCAGTAAGAAGTAAACTGGGTTTCAAGCGCATGCCAGCTTATCTCCTCCCGTACCAGAACAAAGCTCATAAGAAGGAAATGTGAGGTCTCCCTGAGGGTGCTGCGGAGACATGGTGGATAATAGGAAATTTTTGGAAGGAGATTTGAGAAGTGGATTTTACTCACTCCCTATATTGATAAAGGCTTATCATATTCTTTTGCAAAACCAGAAACCACATGGCGAGACACAGTTTTTAAATGTTAATGCATCTTTAGAGAATAATCAGTAACATTTGATGGCTTGTGCCAGTGCTAGGAGAGACTTCTTTGTTGTTTAAGAAATGAAACGGCATTCATCTGGAGTTTCTTGTCATTAGTGGATGAAAGAAAGGTTATTTCTTTAGTTAAAAAAAAAAAGGAAGATCTGAATGATAAACGTTATAAAATACTTATCTTCCCAGATGTCTCTGGGATAATGTGAGCTAAAAGTAAAGGCTTATCTCACTGAAGGACAGCTTTTGGCAACATGGCTTTTTATACAGAGCTAAATTATTTTAAAAGCACGGGACAAAGGTAGAGGGATCTGCTTAAAACAGTGAAATATAAACCAGATGTAGTGCCCCTTCAAGTCCCACTTCTGAGTCACTGTGTAACCTTGGGTAAGCCACACTTTTTACCTCAGCTTCTGCAGTGGGACAATAATTGGCGTAAAAATCAGCAATTATTGTTAAAAAGTATTTTTGTGAGCCCAGAACAAGTTTGCTGCATGACCGTCAGGTGTTGTGTGATTGTATATTTTTAAACACAGCCCCCTGTACATATTGTTATCTGAAGAAGTGTTCCCTCATTATCTGCCAGATTTATGTGTTTGCTGAAGCAATCCATGATCCACCTCCAGGGCTGGGTTCAGCTGTGTATGACAGGCAGCGCTGCCCGTCATCTGCCCAAAGCACCTGCTTCCTTGGACATGAAAGAGCAGAATCAGCCCTGGAGAGTCTTAGTTGTTCTTGAGAATGGACCATATTTGAAAAAAATTTACAGATTTTGGTGCTTTCACTTCTGATAGAAATAAAGTGTGCCCCAGGAAGCCTGCCTTCTGGAAAACACAAGGACCTTTAACCAAAAAGGGTTTATGAGGACCTTTTAAAAAAAGCCTTTTTAGATATTTCTTGGTGCACATGTAAAATGGGAGGCCAAATTCACTATTCATTTTTGATATTCAGAGGCACTTGCTTTTTTGTTTTTAATTTTGTTTTTTTTTTTTTAAATGAAGCTGTCACCTCCTTTTGTTACCTCATCAGGAATTTGTCAATTTGCTGTTTGCCTTTTAAACATTTACTTACTCTTCTTCATTTTATAAATGCTGCTGACAGAATATAAAAACCATGTCAGGTAAGGAAGTGTATTTCCTTCCTGAATAGGTGCATTCTGCTTTCTCGCTCCAGCAAGCTGCTGTTTCACACATGACAAAAAGATTTCAGTCTGGGGAGAATAATACCTAATTGTTAATAAATAACTTGTACAAATAAGAAACAGGAGTGAAACTACTATCTGATGGATTTGCCTGTGAGGAAGTTAGGTCGTTGTGTGACCTTGGATGATTAATTTTACATTTCTATGTCTATGCTGCCTCCTCCATCCATTCTTCTGTCTTGCCTGCTTGACATTCAAGGTAGCCGGGGCAAGGACTATTTCTCATTATAGGTACATTTAGCAGCCAGCACCATGTGTATTACAGCACTGTAAAATGCATGTATGAGAAGCAATACCCAGGGGCAGAGAAGAGTGCACCTTCCGCATCGTGCATTGGACCATGGAGTGACAGGCACATGGGTTAATAAGCCTCAGACCTCTTGAGTGCCCTGTCCCTTGTTGGGGACTTTCCCTGTGGGTAGGGAGGGGCAAAGCTGGTGCAGTGGGTGCACTTGTGATGGTGGAGAAATGAGAAGGACATGCATGTTTGGCGGGTGAGGAGATGAGAGTATTGGGTTAATGTGGTAGAGATGGGATGTCTCTTCTTGGACAACAAGCTCTGCTCTTGATGGTATACACTTGAACGTACAGCCTGAAGTTCGATCAATGTTATAGATGTCCCATATCATATCATATCGTGTCGTGTCATAATCATCTCTCTATCCGAAGCTCCAGCTGCTGCAGCCTAGGCAGCTCAGGATGTGTATAAAAAGTCCAGGCATCCCCAGCTATAGACTTGAATCTCTGGTCTAGCCCACAGCTATATCCAAGTATTTCTTACATCGCAAGGACCCTTACCAAGGCATTTATTTACTGTTGGGGTTGCATTTTCTGCTAGGTTGTGGTCGTATTTCCTAGCAGAGCCACTGAGCCTCCCTCAGGCATGCACAGCAGCCTCCTACTGCCATGCCTGGCTCTGATTTTCTCTGCAAATCTTCCTCCAGTACATGGGACTGAGCATCAGTTGCACAGACACACAAACACCATACAGCCCGCAGTGTTCTGCTCTCAAATGAAACACATTCTCTGCAAGCAAGCAAAGAAAGGACTGATCTTAAAAAATAAAATTAAAAAAAAAAAGGAAAAAAACTAGGCAAAGGGGAAAAAAGAGAGGGAAGAATTTTTTTTCTTACAGTCGGTTGTGATTTCGTAGGGGGAGTTGAGACGTGCGTCTCCACAGGGTGAAGTGCTCACGTACAGATGGAACAGGATGTTCTCCCGCAGCCTGTAGCCTCCCTCTTTTAATCGCACGAAGATTGATCGCTCCCAGTCTTCTCGCCGCTTGCTATGATCACAAAAGAGGTTCCAGGTCATTTGTTACATGCCAAATCAGAAACATTTCTGGTACCTGTCTCTCTCTGTTTTTCTCTCTCTGTTTGTTTTTATTAGCACCTGGCATCATATATTTCCCCTAGTGACAACAAGAGAAAAACAATAAGCTTCTCCAAGTGAAGAAATGTGTGAAGGGGGTAAAAAACTGTCAAAATGCTTTTGGCTTGCTTACCTAGAATGTATTCTAATGACAAAACCTCTGGGTTTTTGAAGGGTGACTCTCCTTCCCTCACATGCACAGTTGCATAAACATGTTGGTTTTAAAAAAGTTCTAGTGCCTGAAGAAAGGAAAAGTTCTCTTTGAACCTTAAGTGAACACATCAGCCCTGCTCATCACAATGCCTATGCATGTGCTTAAATCCCATTAGCATGACTACAACTGAGAGGTGTGTTTATATGCTCCACTGAAAAGGGCCTCTAATGAAGCACCCAGATTTTACAGCCCCTCTCAACCCACTCCCCAGATGTTACTTTTCTTCCCCGTTCAACCAGAGCCACCCACAAGTGCTCCATCTGAGCCGGTACCGTCTTCCTGGTCACTTGGCATTTTTGGAAATCAGAAGCCATGCTGAAAAGTGAGGACCAAACTTGTGTGAGCTTTTCTCAGCTGAGTTGAAAAGGATACTTATTAAGATGGAGCTTTTATCTTCGCAGTGGTTCAGCAGCTAGATGGGGACAGATTCCATTAGCAACAGCTGCCCGGGAGGCCAGACCCTCCCAGTCCTGCAGTTTGCAGCAATCGCTCGCATTAAGGCTACGCTGCCGTGCGGCTCCTCAGATGATTTACATTTGGGAAGACATGGGTGATTTCTCTGACAGGCAGCTGCCTCTAATGTGTACATTTGGGTGATGGTCATGATTATAATTTTGAAGGTGAAAATGTTATTAGTGAAATTATGATGAAAGGCTCCTTCTCCTCTGATGTCCCGGTCCTTCCCTCCACAACTCAAGGGTCTTTTTGCAAAAATATTTCTGAATGGAATGGCACCTGCAGGTAATGATTTTCCTAGGAGGCTCTTAATAAGCCGGAATCCTACCCATTTAATTTGCTATAGGACAGCCCATTAACCAAGGCGACTTCTGCTTGTTTCTCTGCCTCCTGTTAGTGTAAACAGGGGGGCTTTCTATTCAGCCTTGGAGCAAGTCCCTGGCTTTAATCCAAGCTGCCTCTGCCTGTTTTCTCCCGGTGCAGCCTCTGTGCTATTGAAGCTGTTTGGCTGTCACTCTTCCATGCTTTGGGTGTTTTGTCATTTTCTGATGCCGGGATGCGTTTGCTGTCAGGAGGAATTTACAGGCACATTAGCTCGCCTGTCAGGGACAGGCAGCCACACCGGCTGCCGAGACACATGCAGCTCCTTCATTTTCTGCTGGCTGTGGTGGAATTTCCCAACTGCACTAATTATATTATCGCCCTGATACAAGCCTCTGAACTAATAAAATACCTGTAAGTACTGCTGCTTGGACTTCAGAGCGATTGCAGTTAGTTTTAAATAATTCACTGCAAAATCAGCTGGGAGAATACAAAGCTGTGCAGTCCTAATGCCTGCTATTATTATGTTAAAAACCTCACCAGAGGAGAGGGGGGCAGCTTGCACTTACTTAGAAACAGTTGCTATGTAGGGTTGAAGCTGTCATTCTTTGGACTGGATTTCGGGGGTTCACAGTAATCAGCACCCATCCTGTTTTTACTGATTATTGTTTTTCACTGATTAACCTCTCTCTCCTCCTTCTCCCTGAGTACCAAGAAGGGTCCGTGGTCAGTGTGGCTGATGAGCTGGGTGATAGACAGCTGCTCTAAAAATAGATGGCAGGGTTGGAGGGCAAAGCAGCCTGACTCTTCCTCCAAGAGGCTGGGATCCTCCCTATCACATATAGTCCTGACCTGCCTTTGGGATGGTTTTCTGAACTCAAACATGAGATTCATCCCCACTGATAAATAGGCCTAATAAGAAAACTCTCAGAGTTTCTAACAGAGTATTGTTAGAAATGAGTTTGGGATGCAGTATCACCTATGGTGACTTCGCAGGGAGTCTTGTGCATAGGAGGCTTGGGAGATTTCAAACCTCAGAGGGACCCAGGGACCTTGTAAAACTGTGCCAAATAGGGCACACGGTGCACTTTGGCAGTCACTTCTTCCCCACCACCTGTGCACTTCTGTCTTCTCTCTGGGATTGTAGTTTTGAGCTGTGATGGGCACAATAAGTTCGCAGTAGCAGTACTTTGCAACGAAGAGAGCAGCCCACAGCAAGCCCACAAATGTCATTCATTATTAGAGTCGTTTCCACATGCTGGCAGTGCCTAAAAAAGCAGAATTTCTCCCTAAACCTTTGTCTGTTATGAATTTCTGTGGGAGAGCTAGGATTTGAGGCTGATTCAAGAAGAACATTTAAGAGTATGCTAAATTCAAATCTTGTGCTAAAGTTCATTATTTAGCATAACATATGCATATGTTTTGAACTGACTTCAAGAAGATTTAAATACATATTTATGGTTTAATGTATGCAAAATGTTTTGCTGAAACAAGGCCTTACTCTCTAAAAGAGATGCAGACGAGCTGTTTTTAGCATGTCAACGTGTGTATGGGAAATTTCTAGTACTATATGCTACAGCACGGCAACCTAGAGAAACTAACTAACAGCAGGGTTAAAAGAGAAGGAGCTATATGTCCATCGAGAGGCTAGTAGGACAAATAATAGATGTATAACCATCAGCTGTTTTTTGTGGGAAAAAAAACCTTAACTGGATCAGATTAAGACTATTCCTTGCTTTTCATGTACAAAATAAACAGTGGTTTGCATCTGACTCACTGAAAGAACTTCTGGTAAAATTATCCCTCCAGGACCTGCAGGGCCAGCACAGCAGCAAGACTTCTAGGGTACTGATTTATTTTAAGAATAGGCTATTATTAGCTTGCTTTCTTTAAAAAAAAAAAAAAAGAGTTAGATTTGCTTTTCTTCTTTATTGGCCAGTTGGTATAAATAATCCCACTGAAATCAATGTGAATTTTACTGCCATCATGGCAAGAGAATCAGGGTACGGTATTTGTGTACTTTTTGATGGTGATTTTTAGAAAAAGCTTCTCAAAAGGTCTTTCTTGTCCTTCTTTTGTACATCAGAAAATTTATGTCTTACTTTTAATCTTTTTCATGAAAATCTTGAGAACTGGAGGATTATGGTTGTCATAAAAATGAAATCTGGGAGGGCTATGGGTTTTAATCAGACTGGTTAGAAGCTGTCAGGTTTTAGTTGTGCTTTTAGCTTTCATTTAACTCAAGCTCTAGACAATGAATTGTTACAAGAAAGTTTCCTTTTGAAGTATTTGTCACTCCAGCTTCTTAGAGAGGATAAAGTTCCCATTCTGGAACTCTCTTTCCCAAGAAAAGTAAGAAAAGTCAGCAATATGAAGATAAGGAAAAAACTTGTAATTTTACATATTGCAACTTTGGCTTGTGGATGGTATTGTTCTGCAGTTTAAATAGCTGAAGCAATCACCCTCTGCTCTCTTTATAGAGAAAAAAAAATTGCCCCAGTACCTGGCAATTCATCTCATCCACAACATACAGTTGAATAGATCTGCTGAGTTCCACTCCAGAGATGCCCATTTCTCTCCACTGGTGATAAGAGGAGCCCTGTGAATCTAGTTCACGCTTGACTAACTTTTAGACATCTCAAGTAACATATCAAGAAGTAAATTCAACTCTGTGCATCCATCTATTTTGGCCATTACTTCTCTATCCTAGCCCTTGCTTTCTCCATCCTGCTTGTCCCTGCTCTTTGAAACCTTCATGCTGCACTCAGGCAAGTACATGTTTTGCTTTCACTGAGGTTAATGCCAGTATTTGTAAATTCTGGAAAAGTGGTTCCTTTTCAAGGTTACCATTTTAAAAAATAATTTTTACACTGGAAGTTCCTGAAGTTTGAAATCCAGCTGCGGAGATCAGTATGAGCAGGTAGACATGGTGATAGGTTAAGATAAGTGGAAAACAGGGAATACTCTACACAGAACAAACCTCCCTGTTCCATAGCCTATGCAGTAGCAGCATGTGATTTCTCTACGATTGGAAGTTGTCTCTTCTTCTAGAGAAAAAGGGGTAAATGTGACTGCATTATGCAGAAAATGCATCTTTCATTTCATTTTGAACACACCAGTTTTCTTGCCATATGAAAAAGATCCTGATGATGGCATAAAACTGAGTGTAACAAGAAACACTAGAATTGAAGAATATATTATAATGCACAGTTTTGCTTCCGCATGGGCTTTAAGGAAGCAAAACCTGATTTGACAATATCTCCAGCTCTGTCTTTCAAAGGTGGTTAGCCTGACAATTTTGGTTGAGAATTTCATCATGTGTGCTGGTCAGGAAAGCAGGTCTTGGCTGAAGAGAAAGTGACTTGAAGTTATTGTGAACAGAGCATGTGCTGCACTGAGGATTCTCTTAACAAAAGACTGTTAACATTGATCCAAATAAAATAATAATATGACTGAATGTGTCAGGGAGGTGGATCAATACAATGGTTTAAGATACAGTGGTAGCACTTGTTTCCCAAGAGATAGTAACACAAAGCAAATGCTAGGGCTGCTACACTGCTGAAAACATAATAATTTAATGTAAGCTTGAAGCAATTCAGATTGAAATACAGAGAATATAGTTTTTGATTAAATCCTTCAAGTCTCTTGTCCCTCTTTGTTAGCCAAGCTCATCTACTCAATATACTATCTTGTCTTCAACCCCAACTGTTGCTTTGGTGCAACAGTATCATAGGGGCCTCACAAGAACATACAGTTCTGCTCAGATTAATCCTTGTGTTTGTGACCTGATGCAAAACCTTTTGAAGTCAAAGGGAGTTTTTGCACTGAGGTTAATGGCCTTCAGATAAAGTCACATGAAAATGCAAGCAAAAACGGAGGGCAGAAGAATGACCTGTAGATAAGGGGGTGTGTGTTTGTTTTCTTTCCTTGCTTCCTTCATTCTTTGATTCCTTAAATATAATAAATTTTACTTCAGCTTCACTTCTGCTCAGTCTTCATAGAATCACAGGATAATTCAGGCTGGAAAGGACCTCAGATTTCTAGCCCAAACTTCTGCTTAATGCAGGTGGCCAGGTTGCTCAGGGCTTTATCCACTCAAGTTTTGAAAACCTGCAGGACAGGAGGGAGACTGCACAACCCTACGAGATGCCCTGTTCCACTGCTTGCCTTTTCTCATGGGGACACTTTGTCCTTGTATTTAGACTGAGTTTCTCTTGTTTCAGTGTGAGCTTGTTGTCTTTCATCTTCCCACTGTGCACCTTGGGAAAGGCAGCAGATCCATTGTATTGCTGACATATGGTCTGCTGGGTCCGCCATCCCATCTCCAAGCTGACCTTGTCAGCTCCTTCAGGCCCTCCATGCAGGCCAATTTCTCATGCTTTTGAGCATCCAGGTGGCCTCTGCTGAACCTGCTTCAGATGGTAGATGTCTTTCCTATAATGGAGCACCCAAAACTTCACATGGTATTGTAGATGTGATCTAATAAGTTCTGAGTAGTGGGGGATGATCACATCATTTGACTATCTCATCATACAGGCCGGGATCCCATTGACCCTTTTTGCTGCCCCATAGACTTCAGTCTCATGTTCAGCTTGCTGTTTGCCTACGAACCCACAGAGCTGCTCCCCAGACCGTAGAGCTCTATCTTGTATTGGTACAGGTCACTCTTTCCTCCTTGGTGTGGGACTTTCTATTTGTCTGTGTTGAGTTTTCTGCCAAAGCTCCTGCTGGCCCAGTCCTCCAGCCTGTCTGTATGGCAGTCCAGTCCTCAAGCATGTTGACTGGTCCTCCCTGCAATCTGATGTCCTCTGCAAAGTTTATAAGCAAGCACTACATAGCTTTTTCCAGATTGTTGCTAGAGATGATTAGTGAGGCCTCAGAATAGACCTCTGTGGCACCCTACTTCTTACCATCTCCCAGGCAGTGTATGACCTATTAACCATTTAAATGGTAACAAGGTGGGTTTGGCTGAAGACAGGAATAATAGTTCCTTTGTAATAACTCTACATGATATAACATTTTAAAACATCATGAAGAAGGAGTGAGTGACAGCATCTTGCACTTCGGCACAAAGTTTACTGTACTGTTAAGACTCATTTCTTCTCTAGTGAGTCAATGAAGGCATTAATGATCAATAAATCACTTCCTAGAGATATTTCAGCAGCAGAATGAAGACAGGAAAATGTATGCAGTTAGCAAAATGCCCACCTTCCAGTCTCTGGCCAGTGAATGATGCTAATAAGCCTGCACGTAAAGATTTGTACAAAATCATCAGGCTTCATAAAACTCAACTTTATGAGACATATCTAATAGCTACTGAAACAAAATCAGCTGAAGTAAAGGAACTCATGACCCAAGAGTCTAACTATCTAACTCTCTCATTTTTTCTGTGCAGTGTATTGGTCCTTCATCAGTCAAAGACACAGAAAAAACAACATAAAGAAACAAATAGTTCAAATGTCTGGAGGATGAATCTGCTCCACTGAAGGCCATATAACATTCCCCAGGCATCAACAGAACTCAGTTACCTTAAGTGTAGCTCCAGCTGTGAGTAGAGGAAGTGAACAAATGCCCTTCTTGCAACAATTTCTGCATGGCAGTCGTTGACCACAAGCCCTTGGTCATTAATGTATTCCCCATTTATACATTTGGTGCCCGAGGACAGCACAATAACCTGAGCTTGCCTGATGTCCAAACCTGTAGGAAGAAAAACAAAAGGGTTGTGAAGTTGCCGGGGGTTAGTACAACATCATAATTGTTAAAGATCTCACAGCCCACGCTTTGATGTGGCAGCCCAGACAACACTAATGGGATGCTTGTAAAGGTGATGATATGGCCTTTGGAATATGCAGGAATCTCACATCTCTGTGTTATTAGAATAATAAGAGCTCTATTTCAGTCTTGCTGCTAATTCCAAGATAAAAGCTTGCTACGAAGTTTGCTTGTTAAATCAATAACTATATCATAAGAGAGCACATGCTGTAGGGAGGTAATAAAGATCTCCTGCAGTGCTGATAAACGGCCATGTTTTTATGAGCTGTTGAAGACATTTTCTGGTGGGAACATACACTCCCTGTAATGTTAACTTTCATTGCTGTTGCACTATAAGTACTAAATAAAATGCAAGTAACACTTCTGGAGCTGCTCTTTTAAAAAATCAGAGAACAAACAGATCTAACTTTCAGTCCAGTTTCCTTTTCTTTTCTCCAAGAGTAGCTACATTGGTGCTTTTTCCACTGTGATCCAAAGGGCAGATCATTCATTACTGAGATCAGCTTCATTCCTCCATTTCTTCTCCAGATAACCGTGATGGCAATTGAAAGACATGCTTTCTTCGTCCAGACAGAAACTTTCTGGGATAAAATCCTGATTTCTTTGGAGTCAGTGGAAAAATACCTACAGACTTTAACAGGACCTGGGTTTTGCTCTATAATGTAGCTCATTCAGCTCTGTGGAAAATTTCAAAGAAGCCTCAAGAATCAACTGAGCCCAAACTGAAATAATCTATTAAACAGCGTGTTTCAGGATACATGTCTCTGAACACCAAAGAACAGAGGAGCAGCTCTTGGGAAAAACGGACTTTTCTGGCTGAGAGGTGCTTCCTCTAGATGTGACAAGGTAGTCTAAGAGTGTTGGACTGTGTTTGGCAGCTGTACACAGCAGTGCATAGGCATACAAATATACAGTATAGAAAGTCAGACTGCTGGTGTTGTCAGGGTTCTGGTCGTGTAGTGTCACCTGAGATGCCCTTGGTGTCCTGACTAACCTCTGGCTGCTGCTCCAGAGAAATGGGGATGTTCAGGAGGTTCTGTGCCCTCCCTACTGATCTCACATGGAAGTGTGAGTGACTCAGTGAAAACAGATGCCCATGTTTAAACAACTGAATCAAGCTCTCAACAAAGACAGGCCTGAGGCTGCAAGTACCCGTAGGGGGAATGGAAACAATCTCACCACGGGTGATGGTGATGCTTTTTCTATGATGCTCCTTTGCTGTAGAAAAACCTTATGAACTATTTTATAGAGTTAGCAATATTACTCTTATGATAAAACCTATTGAATGGCAGAAAAGACAAAATACAGAGATTTTTTGAGGTGGAAGCACCATTGTTAGGGCCATGTTTTATTGTAAGATCCATTGGTGTGAAATGAGAAAACAGCTGAATGGAGGAAGAAACTATATTTTAAATATAAAGAGCTACTGCTGCCAGTGATGTCCCAGTTAGTAAACAGGACCAATAATACTTCATTATCTCCACACAACATTGGGACTGGTGGTAGATGACAAGATATAGCACTGTCACCTTGCTTAAAGATACCAAAATTATCTCATGCCTGTATCAATATGATAGCTACATCACTAGTTCTAAACTTTTGGCAGTATTGGGGCATTGCAGCATTATGACATTTGTAGGAGAGGTATAAGTATTGTGAAAAATCCAGTTAATCACATCTCACCCCCTCGTTGTGACAGTGTCATACAGAAGTTGTTAGAGGTACTATTGACAAAGTACACATCACTGTATGCCTGTGCCACAAGTTCAATCTCTATTTGTCACTCTAAATGTGGCCCTAAAAAAGTGTTTGGGAGTATTTATTAAACAAAAGAAAACAAAAATGAAACTGAGAAAAGCTGGCAATCTAGAAAACCCGGGAAGGGAAGGATGTTAGCACATGGAAGAATGCAGTGGAGATTCAATTACCGTGTTTGTGTTTATTCCAGTTTTATTACAAGATAATAGGTTGAGGTGGACAAATAGCTCCTTCTCTACAAAGAAAAGTGTTTATACTCTGTACATTAGAATTTCTTTGATGTCTCTTTGTTTTAGGGTGACTGCTTTCATGAGAAAAATAATAGATATCTTAGATCAGACACACTGTGTCTTTCACAGGGACTAACACCAAACGTTTCATGAGTTACTGACTGCAACAGAGGTATTTAAGTCCCACTCAGCATCTCAAAATGTAATGTATACTTTCACAGAATCACAGAAGAATAGGGGTTGGAAGGGACCTCTGGAGATAATCTAGTCCAAACTCCCTGTCAGAATAGGTCCACCTAGAGCAGGTCATTCCTGAACAGTATAAAGTATTTTCCTTGGTTGTAAGGTCCATAATAAGAATCACCTAATTTTTTTTTTTGTTCTATTTTATTTATTTAACAATGTAGACAGTCTTATTTTCCTCAGCACAGCAGAAATACTCCAAGGGGCAGTTCTCTTGTTCATAAACCCATGAGCCTTTCTGCCTGCACCTGAGGACCTGCATCAGTTCTCCTTCTCAGACCAATGAGAGCGACTGCTTTCTTCTCCTTACATTAGCATACCACCAATGTGCCTCCCCGTCTCCTCTTCACCTCATAATCAAAACACCAGGCTCTGCATGTACAAAGCAAACCACCTGGGGAAGCCATCCTGCTCTCCTGCTCTCCAGGAGCTATACCCTACTCACCCCTTCTAATCAGTAGAGCCCACAGTGTGGTGCCTTTTATTATTTCAAACATTTTATCCATAAATAAGCTTAACTCTTTCATTTTTCTAGCGTGAGTGTAAAACAATGAATGCATCCAGGATTTTCTGTGAGGTCTGGATTTATTCACAAAGGAAGAACAAAGGCACCCAACACCTACTGACGCAGCAATGTTATGAACCCCTCTGATGTTGTTTGCTGTCACAATGTCCTGTCCACCTGCACAGTAATAGCAAGGGTGTCGGGGTGTTCATTTTTGGGTGAACTAACTCCATATGTTGGCTGTGAGTGATATGGGGCCCCAGTAGATAGTCTTGTGTGGATACAGCCTGGGGTGACTGCCAGTCCTGGCAAGGTGCACGTGTTTGCAGAACATCACTTAGAAGTTGCCTGGGGCTGCAGGCAATGACTTCCAAGAATTTGCAGAACCAGTCTGAGCGTTAAACATTAAAAATCTCCATGTATTTTCCATTTGCAATGACAGAAAATAATCCATGTTCCTCCATGCTCAGAAATACCCAAGAGTTATGTCTCACAACTGCAGCACTCAGAATCACAGGTGTACATGACTTATGCATTAGCTCTGAAATATTTACACTTCGCTGGGGAGCCAAATGGGGAAAGTGATCTGTGACCAATGTAGCACCACTCAGTGCTGTATGTGAGGGTACCCAGCATGATGAGAAATACTTCCAAAACCCTGACAGTTGCCCAATGCATTCAGGAGCATATATGCTAACAGATTGTCCTCCTGCATGTCTTATTTTGAACATACATAGAGTTGGAGGTTTCTCCCCTGTGAAATGCTTGGTATTATTTCCAGTGAACATAGGAGGAATTTTTCTCTGAGAATAAGACATGATGCCCAGATGATGAAGGCAAATTTTAACATTGGCATTTTAGGTAGCATTTCCAACTCTTAAAGAAACTTAAGATGAAAGCCCCAGGGATCTAACTGTGTTCAGGTCATTTGACAAACAAGAAGAAATGGGCTACATTATTATGACCTTAACTCCTGACCCACTGATTGTCAGAGTTCATGAGGCATTTCTTCCTCTCGCCACCTTCTGCGAAGTAATGTTTGAGGAGACATTAGGTTAAAAGTAACTAGCGAACGATTTATAACAGGCACCTGCATTAGGTTTCTATTATTTGCCTAAAGACTCCTAATAGTTTTCAATTTGAAAAGGAAATGGAGCAAGGGAAAGGAAACTGGGGAGCTGTGTCAGCATACCGGCTGGGTTCTGGCTAATGCCGTGCTGATGGGAACAGCTGGGAGAGTGGGAAGGGAATTCGACACATTTTCAGAAATTCTACCAATTATTAGTTGCATTATAAGTGTCCATAAATGACACGCCACCTTTGATTAGCTTCAGTCTAATGATTTGTTGAGATAATGAGTCTTTCCGGTGCTCTGCTGAAAGCCTGAGCTCCCCTCGGGGCCTAGTAGGCAGGGTCTCCTCTCACACCCAGGGCAGAGGGGACCCCACTAATGTTCATTTTTTGTGTGTCAGTGATAGTCCAGTCTTTCACGTCATAGCTGAGCCGTTGAAAAGAAAATAGGTTTTATTTTAAGCCATTTTCAGTTTGCTGAGACAAACAATGGTGGAATTTGTTTCAGCTTTTCTGGGTAATTCTGGTCGAGAATTTAGATGTCTGTAGCTGAGCTAATTGTTGCAGACTCTCTTTATAGTGAAGTGTCCTGTGAGGTGATTCATCTGGCCTATTTTATATATTTGCTTTTGGATAGCCAGAATTACACCCCAGTGTTGCCAGCTTCGCTTCATGAACTCTGAAGACCTGTAGACAGCCAGGAGAAGTACAGCTTTCTGTAGACAGCTGCTTGTGGGAAGATTTTTCTCATTGTAAGTAATCAAACACCACATGCAAATCAAAACTTTCCAAATCATGAAATTTATAAGAAATATAGTGCCTTTTCATTTTTTTCCTGATATTTATACTTTTTGAAGTATTTTTTTTGGTTTTTTGTCCCCACAACAATTAAGAATAATTTTTTGTATTAATGTTAATATATTCATGGATGGTCATATTGCCTTGAGCTGGGTTATTGCACACAAAGCAAACAATGCTGTGTTCCCTACATGATCTCCCAAAACATCAGTGCTGCAGTCACAGAGCTTGCAATAGAAATGATTCAGAAAGATGCTGACAGAAGAAACTGTAAGCAAGAAAAATTATGAAGGTTTGCTCAGCAAATTAGCTGGATATGGAGAAGTGGCTGAGCTCTTATGGACTACAGTTTTGAGCTGTGCTTTCAAGTCAGTCATGGCCATAAACGCACACTGTCTACACCCATCTGCTTTGAGACACAGCTCTACCAATAAAACCACAGAGTTCTGGCTAACCTAATCAATGTTTCTACTGATTTTAATAGAGTTACTCTCACTTCTAGTGTGCTATGATCATTAAGACCTCCCATAATAAAGAATTTGTAGCTCTGCATATTTATGTGTTGGAAAAGGAAAATCAAAATCACCAGGTAATTGCAAGAGGTGTTGACTGTTATGTTCGATCAGAAAACTGCTTTGGCAGACATGAATTCTGAATCACACCAGTTTTATATGGGAGAACTTCTGTGAAATTCAGTGAGCTTAATTCACATTGAACAGGATGGAGTTTGTAACTGCTAATGCCAGCATGCAACTGGGATCACACTTTGGCTTCTCAGCAGCTGGCACAACACGTAGAGAAACACCAGTCAGTGTTCAAGCGCCTATTTCGCTGCATGTATTAGACCCTGCTAGTGGTAATGAAATCTATCTTCTCTTTCAACATGACACTGTGATGACAACTCATTGCTTGGAATATATGCATTTTAAATTAGAAAAAATAATCAGAAAAATCAGGTTTGATTAATTAAAAAAACCCCACCTCTTTTATTGGGTTGGAGACAACTGACACAAAATCCTATGCAGTAAAAAGGAAAGCCAGAAATAATGATAGTGTAACATCAATCCTTGTGAATAATTCATGGAGTACAATTTCATGTTATTTTAAATGGTACTGCTTCTTTCTCTGATAAGCAATAATTTTATGCTCTTTCTTTACCTTTTTTAACAAATCATTCAAAAGGATTGTCTATTGTTATATATAAAAAAGTGTATTTGGAATAATTTTCAAAGCAGTTAATAGAGCTCTGATCACAGAGGCACAGAGGAGTGTTTTTTTTTCTTTTTTTAATACCCTCTGCTTGTAGCTGAGTAAGTTCAGGTTTCCATTTCAGGTTTGTTTAGGGAAAGAAAATTTCTTGATGCTACATAGCACTGACAAATCCCATATTATTTTCTGTTATCTTCTTCCCTGGCAGCTCTACCACGTCCTTTGAATGGCTTTAATTTTGTATTAAGAGACAGTCAAGACATGAAAGAGCAGTGATGCTGGAAAAGCTGCCTGTGGGGACATGCTGTGGGCAGAGTCCTGTGCCCCACAGCCCCAGTGCAGATCCCCAAGCGGGTGCAGAGCCCTGTGGGGGACTGTGCCACCAGGCTCTGGGGCAGTACTTGCCTTCTGGGCTGTGGCAATGTCCCATGGACAATACTTCTGCAAAAGAGGCAAAGAGCTCTTCTCCCCCATGAAAAAAATAAGGAAAAGGACATGTTTCTCTGAAAAGGAGTTGAAACAGTTGTCCCTGTTTGTTAATGCTTGCATGGGGCTAGGCCTATGGTTAGAAGTGAGGATGTGTTTACCTAGGTCCATTAGTCTGGACTCTCTCTGTTTGCCCTGGTGCATCTACAACCCGCCTCTTCTCTGAGGTTTCAAGAGGAGTGAAATCAAGACACATGTGTGAAGAAGGAGCTGAGTGTGTGTTACATGGCATACCCTGACCTTCAGCTTCAACATAGAATATGCACTCCTGTCATGGGGAGCTCTACTGCCCCCAGAATGGAGGACAAAAATACACTCACAACTCCAAAACAATCTATATGTAGCCCTAAGACAAGAAGTGCAGAGGGCAGGCATGATTAACAGTATGCATATAGCTATTAACAGCTATTAACATTTCTCTGCCAGCCATAAAGACTGTGCTGCAGCTCTATTTCTTCCCCACTCCCAATTTCGGCTCTAACAGTGATGGTGATTGTGATCATTTTAGTGACAAACAGAAGCTTGGGACTTCGGTGAGCATCCTGGCTGCATCCCATAGTTCACAACTGGGTGTCCCAAGGAGCTTCCCTGAGGTGGATGGGATTTGAAGAAGTGGCTGACCAAAAACTGGTAAGGAAGAAGCATGTTAAAGGCTTATGAAATGTAATAGCAGAAGTCTGAAAGGTAAATACACAGCTAGCACAAATTAGGAAAAAAGAAATTGCTAACAGCGACGTTGAAGATATTCAGGAGTATAAATGGAATGTAAACTTTGAAATGCTGGAGTTTCTTTTCCTGACGTCAAACAGAGGGTTATGCGGAAGTGAATATATTGTATTTCTGAGGGAAGAGAGGGTGTAGAAGCAACCTCTGAGAGCTTCGCATTTTCTTCCTTTATTAATGTGTTGGGTAATCCTGCCTCTGACTGTGCTGCCTACGGAAGCTATTCTCTGCAGTGCTCTTCATCTTTGTCAGCGAACAAGTCGGGGCAGCGTCTCCATCCTCTCTACCCTGATCTCTGATCCCTCTGCACAGGGTATTGTCTGAGAGAGGCCACAGCTCTCCTTTCACAGCCCAGCACAGCAAACTTCCCCCAGTACCACAGGATGTTTCTTTGTGAATAAATTCCAAATTCAGTTCTGCTGGAAGAAAAATCCCATTCCAACACAAGCCAGTTTTGAACTGCTCGATCACGTTGTCAAATGCCTGAAAAAGGGCTTCTGCACTAATCCATTTCGCAAGACATTTCTAGGTAGGTCTTTCCAGAAAATCTCATTCACAGGAAGGATCTCTCAGCACCCAAAAGAATGGAGATTGCCAAAGAGGAGATGAATCAGAAAGCAAGGGGCAACTGCTGAGGTCTACAGAGGACAGTGACCCAGCAGGAAAGAATAAAGAATTTAAATATGTAATCCTTTGGTAAGTCACGTCTAAGAACATGGTATAAGTTCCTTTGAGTATCTGAATGGTGCAAACCCCAAGGAGCGAAGTGGGTTCTAAGTGGACAGTTTAGGGCAGTATAGCTGAAGACCTGGGATGAAATAACAGAAAATAAAAGTCAGGCTGAATAACTTGTGAGAATTATTAGCAATGAGATCTGTTAGACCAGAATGATCTCCTACAGTAGTGTTGCAAACCCTGTTGCTAATTGATTCATTTAAATCTAGACCAGAAAAAGCACTCGGGAGCACACCATGGGGAACAATCTTGCACTTGCAGGGAAATGGACTGGAAGTTTAGTGGTCTTTCCCAGTTCTAATTTCTATGGTCCATTTCTCTCCTCCCCTTAGCAGACAGAAAGGATGAAATCCCATCAGCTTTGCTTCTGAGAAGTGTGGAAGGAGACAGTGCTGTGCTTGCACTGTCCTTTCCCTTCCCTTCCTCAATGTGAGCTTTGGAAATATGGAGAGGTAGATGGGACAGTCAGTCCAGGCTTCTGCATACCTTGTCCCCATAGCAAATCTACATGGATTGATTTTAAACCTGAATAGATAGTGGCAGAATCAATGTTATTTGAGAGTCTTTTCCTTTCATGTGAGTTGGAACATTGTTTTTTTCCTCAGGAACAGAGATCTGCAGGGGCTTACTAATTTTAAAACAGGGCTTTTCTGTTTTAATTTTTTTTTTCTTTTCTTTTTCCTGTTTCTGTGCAGGAACTGCACTTTTCCTCCCAGGTGCTGAGTGCATATGTCTGGTTTTCTCTAATAAATGCTATGCCACTGATATCTGAGCATTAAGTAAATTGACAGTCTTATATGCTAGTAAGATCTTCAATTGCAGTGAGAAAGGTTGAAATCCTGAATGTGGGTTTTGGCAGATAAGTACAGGAGGAACTTATTCTTTCTTTTTTCCTTAAATGCAAGTGTACTTGCATTTAAAAAGTTTTCTTATCTGTTTTACTAGGTGAGTAAAGTAAAAGCAGTGGTTGATGTCACTAAGCCATTACTCACCCAAGAAATTTCTGGGTTTAGGATGAGATACACTGTTTGTATTGAGATTGGGATAATTTCCAGTTTGGTTTATCACAAAAAAGAATGAAAATCTGAATCTTCCAGCTCCTTGCTTCACACACTTAGGGATGGAAACAGTAGTGTGTATTTTTAATTTATAAGTTTTATGTTAAGTATTACATCCATCCTTGTGGTCAATGCAACTATCTGTGACACAAAGACAGGGCTTTGCCTGCATCCAGGTTTTGAGAGGTATCAGTTACTATTTAAATCAGAAATATTCTTTAAACAGAAAGAACCTAAGTCCAGAGACAGTAAATGGTCTGGGATAAAAGGCTCAGCATCCAAGAAGAGATAACTGCTCTGAAATGGAAACCAGAACAACCCGTGGGCACAGTAGGGAAGATGTTTGTCACTGGAGCTGCACAGAAGGCACTAGTAAGAAGTTATGGAGATACCTAAAGCTTGGACAGCAGGTGGAAAATGGAGGCTCAATGCCCTTCCCAGGCTGGGTCATTGTAAATTGGGAATGCCTGAAATTGCTGATATGAGAGGGGTGTTTTCCCCTGTTCTTGCTGAGCCTGTGCTACCAAACAGCTTAGAGGACAGAGTTAAGTTAGCCAAAAACAGCAACGAAGGACTGTGCACGATGCTGGTTGGGATTCTCACTTCCAAAAGTGAATCCCTGGATCTGTACTTTATCCCAGCTGATGCATGCATTTTATCTAATTTCTGTTAGTGTAAAATATATAATCAGATCTGCACAGATGACCTTGAACCTGTTTTTCCTCACTCTGTGCATATACAGCAGTCTACAGGGCTATGTCCCATCTCATATTTTCTATTTCTAAGTAATATATCTTGAACTATTTTCTGTTCCTTAACAGAAAAGATGAAGAAATACCCAACGTTACTCTTGAAGTTTGCAGGAGTGTTTGCAGTGGCAGGCCTAAGCCTATATTTTAAAAGAAGTGATGAAGCTGGTGGAGCCACAGTTTAAATTACAAAACCTTCAGATGTCCTTTGAGCAGAAATTTGGAAACCTAAATCTGTTGTTTTGCAGGGATCCTAGCTTGTCCATTATAGGTCCATATTAGAAAATCCAGGAACAGAGCAGCAGCTGAGGAAAAGAGATGCTCTTATGGAGTTCAAAATTATTTAGAGAGAATCTGAAGATTATTGGTTTAAGGTTTATAACCAGAAGAAAACAGATTTCTGAGAAAGAGTGACATATATGGTCTCTAACTACATATCTATTTATTTCTTTAAAATATTTTGTGAAAATCTGTCATCTGGGCACATAAAAGAAGTGGATAATGTTTCCAGGAATGTCAAATGACTTTCCACCACATCCTTAAGAGCACCAGACAACAGAAGGTGAAGAGACCTCAAGAGATTTTCAAGAGCATGTCAGCAATTGGGCACCCAATTTCCATCTTGGGAATCTAAGTCTCATTGAAACCCTGAGTTTCACTGGGACTAGGCTTTTAGCATCCACGTAACTATGCAAATAGGACCCAAGAGCCTAAATTACTCCTGTAACTCTCTTCTTGAAGGAATTTCCCCTAGGCACTTATCTGTAAATTATTCACAGTTCCTCTAAGTGATTTGGCTACTTGAATCCCACACAGTAGCAGATTGATACTCTACATAGGGCCTGAATTTTCTACTGTATTTTAGTACTTTGCAACTTACCTATTTAAACTAAGGATCAGAAATCAATTGGCCATCAATATTCATGACTATACTTAGATGTCAGGCTTTATGAGTCTTAATATGCCCGTAAAGATCCATGAAGATGTATTGTCAACTTTACTTTTCTCTGTTATTCCACTTAGCAATGATTAAGATCCGTTCCATGAGATACGGATGATAATTTCTCATCTTTTATCACAGCATGAGATTGCTATTTAGAGCTCTTTTGTCCAGTTCATCTTTATTTCATACAAGATAACCGAGAAGACCTCCTAGTTTGCTCTTAACATCAAAATGATTGTCAGCCTTAAAAAAAAAAAAGATAGAAGAAGAGAGAAAATTGAAGTAAGAAATCAGCTCATAACCTTTTTCTATGAATGCCATGCTCCTATGAAAGGACTGAACTTTCTTAATGCTTCATTTTCAAAAGAAAGCATGACAAAAAATTCCTATCAGTATTTAAACTGCTAAGATTTGTCAAACACAAATGGGAAAATAGTGTTTAAATAGCAGTCTCATTTTGTCCGTAATGATTATGGGAGGTATTTTGCAAAAAGGACCTCAGTAATAATAGATCATCTCTGCACTGGTGACAGGAATTCTTTACCGCGTCCAGCGATTTCAGGTAGAGCACAAATATATGCCCATGTCTCTTCAGAGCTGGCAAAGGCAAATTCTGTCCGTGGTGTAAATAAACACCATGAAAGGCTCCTGGCTATAGATTGCAGCACTCAGTGTGCAGCTCACACCTCGACCTCCCACCCCACGCTGCTCTGGACTGGGGCTTCCTATCTCCCAGCTGGAGACTGTCCATGCTTCCTTCTTGATGACTCGTGCACTGGTAAACTGGCTGCCCTGGCCGGTGACAGCTGGTGGGACGAGCCTTGCAAGAGTTGCTTCTTGCTTCTTGCCAGTGGCTCCTCGGTCTCCTGTGATCTGATAATCTATGACTTCATCTATCAGGGTATGTGAGAGTGCTCCAGTTTTGCATTTGTTTGCTTGTGTTAGAAAATATTAGCTTGCTTGCTCTTGATTTTTCCCCACTGTATCAACTGGCCTAATAATAGTAATAATAAAAATATTATTTCTTTCTGCAAACTTCTCAACAAAAAGGTACAGCAGACGAGTGGGTCAAACAAGATGTCCAAATTGCAGCTGAAAGACAGTCACAGAGGAAAGCGGGGGATCTTGGTAGGTTATCTTTATCTGTGACAGCAGGAAACTTTATGTCCATCTCTTATTGCACATCCCGAAGTGAAATACTGGTTCACCCTGGCCAAACACCCACCCAGCCTCTCGCTCACTCCTCTCTCCTGTGGAACTGGGAGAAAAATAGAAGGAAGGCAAAAAGACTCATGGACTGAGATAATGATGGTTCATGGTTATTTGGCAAGACAAATGCCATAAACCCAAATGTCTCCCCTTTCTCCTTTCCCCAAAGTTTTACTGCTGAGCACAATGTCATATGGTATGGAATATGCCCTTCATCAGCTGGGCACAGCTGTCCTGCTTATGCCCCCTCCCAGCCTTTTGTCCACCCTTGGCAAGCAACAGCCAAAACACTGGAGTAATCAACTATGCTTTAGCCATAAATGCAAAACACTATGAGGAAAGTTAACTCCATCAATCACATGCCTGGATATGCATGTTCTGAGAGGATGGTTTGTATTTGACATGATGTTATCCAGACTGCCTTTTCCACAGGTATTTTTAATTCACCATATGTGAACCCATCATATCTTCAGAGAAGTCAGTATACAATAAAATTTAGGTCCTCATAGTAATACTATGCTACAGTAACAAGTATAATTGTTGTTCTACTTAAAGATATTCTGTGGGAATATAGCTTGCTGTACGTGGAAGATTTGAATGCATTGTCTTAGTTGTTAAACAATTTTTCCTAGAGTCAATCAATTTTTTTTGATAGAACAATCTCGTCTGGATGTTTCAATAAAATTAGACTGTGTTAGAGAACACACAGATTTCAAATACATTACAACTGGAGAATTGTTAAATAATTTACTTCAGCTGTTCATTCTTTTGAAATGTTTAGTTCAAGATATGTTATGTTAGATTTTGAATTATTATTATATTCAATTATCATATTACATCAGATCACATCAGCTGGTATCCAGTGTGATAATTTGCTCCTACCTCAACAGATTTTTTCAAGGTTATCTTGATGTGTACTAATCAAATGTTTGAACTTTTCATCACAATTCAGAGCGAAGTATATCTAAATACGTTGGACTGTCTGTTTTTCTGACTGGCAATTTATTACTGTGGAACATTCACAGTCAGTCAATAACATAATTTTCTACATTTTTTTCTTTCTCCTACTTTGGAATTTGCCCTGGGTGCTACAGCATAAGTCAATTACAGTGACCAAATGTAACTCTCTTTGGTTTCCATGGGAAACTGAAATGGCAGAAAAAATGTCAGAGTTCAGGAAAAGAAAACCAATCTAGTACACTCTGTTTCGTCCGTAGAGATTTTGTATTATCTTAACAGCAGTTATCACAGAATCACATTGTGCTTTTTACCAGCTTTGTCTGAAAACTGTACAAGCACAGATAAATCTGTTTCTAGTCAGGATGACATTAAATTGAAATGAAAATAAAAATAAATTAATTTTTGTCTGTTATGGTTGTGTATAGTACAAATGCAACAAAACTTCACCAGATTTGTTTTTGTTGATGGCATTAATAAGTTGTTTCCAGAGATCTAAGGGTATTTCTGCCAAATTATATGTTAAAAAGACGGGAAATTGGTACTCACTTGGGTGTTCTATGTGAAAAACCTGCCTGTGTCATATTTGAACAGAGTGTATCAAGATCCTTGCTACCTCGGGGAAGGATGGTGGGGAACAGACCACAAATCTACAAATTCAGTACAGAAAATAATGACACAAAAGGCAAATGATTTGTCTTGCCATTGTTGGCAGACATTCTCGTGCTGAAATAAACTCAAATCTTCCAAATGTACCAATATAAAGCTGTTTCTAACTTTGCATCTTCTGTGAATCACTTCATATCTGTGAGTTTCTATTCTAGGCTCCACAAAGCCAGTAAGATATTGACAAATTGGATGGTTGACAGATTGAAGGAATTCATAAAAGGGAATTCAAAATTAAAAAAGAAGCCCCGAGGGAAGTGGTTTGTGAACATAAGCAAAATTACACTTTGTCTTAATGCTGACAAAGAAGAAATATGGAATACAAATGTGTAAAATCTGACTAAGGGCATAGGACTCATAAAAGAACCCAGCGGGAGGACACTTTCACCCCTTTCCTAAAGATGAGGCACTGACAGCCCCAGATGCCCAGCAGGACTAGCAGGGCTCTGGATGTGCTCCTTCCCTCCCCTAACACTGCACCCTCTCAGCAGCTGTGATGTTGGAATTTATGACCTCTTTGGGTGACTTTCCTTCCCATATAGTGTGGAGTTTTACACTGTTCTTTATATGACTGGATACTGGGCTTGTGTGGCAAGGTTTTGGTTGCAGATGAGGCTACAGGGGTGGCTTCTCTGAGACGCTGTTCAAAGCTTCCCCCATGTCCAGTAGACCTAATGCCTGCTGGCTCCAAGGCAGACCTGCCAGTGGCCATGGCTGGGCCCATGAGTGATGGTGGTAGCACCTCTGAGATAACAGCTGCTGTGCAGCAGCAGCCGAAGAGAGGAGTGAGAATATGTGAGAGCAACAACTCTGTAGACGCCAAACTCGGTAAGAAGGAGGTAGAGAACATGCTCCAGGTGCCAGAACAGAGATTCCTCTGCAGCTCTTGGTGAAGACCATGATGAGGCAGGCTTTCCCCCTGCAGCCTATGGAGGTCCACAGTGGAGGAGATATCCACCTGCAGCCCATGGAGGACCCCACGCCAGATCAGGTAGATGCCCAAAGGAGGCTTTGACCCCATGGGAAGCCCATGCTGGACCAGGCCCTGGGCAGGAATTGTGGCCCCATGGACAGAGGAGCCCATCCTGAAGCAGATTTGCTGTCACGACTTGTGACCCTGGGGGTGACTAATGCTGGAACAGTATGCTCCTGAAAGACTGCATCCTCTGGAAAGGACTGACATTAGAGCAGTTCTTGAAGAACTGCAAGCCATGGGAAGGACTCATTCTGGAGAAATTCATGAAGCACTGTCTCCTGTGGGAGGGCCCCCACAGTGGAGCAGAGGAAAAGTGTGAAGAGGAAGGAACAGCAGAAACAAGGTGTGATGAACTGACTGCAAGCCCATTCCTCATGCCCCTGCACCACTCCAGGAGAGGAGGTACAGAAGTCCAAAGTGAATTTGCGCTTAGGAAGAAGGGCGGGGTGGGAGGAAGGTGTTTTAAGATTTGGTTTTACTTCCCATTATCCTACTCTGATTTGTTTGGTAACAAATTAAATTAATTTTTCCTGTGTTGAGTCTGTTTTGCTTGTGATGAGTTACCTCCCTGGCCGTATCTCAACCCATGACACTTTTGTTGTATTTTCTCTCCCCCATTCAGCTTAGGAGGGGAGTGACAGAGTGGCTTTGGTGGGCACCTGGCATCTAGCCAGGGTTAACCCACCACAGACTGCATCTGTGGTCATATAGCAATGATGCTGCATTGGTTCCATTATGCTTTTTAAAGCAGGTCTAGACCTGGGCTAAAGGATGCATGGACTGTTACTTGGCAAGGTAGGAACAGATTGGAATTCTGACAGGGAAAATACACACTGAGTGTAAAAAAACTGAACAGGGACACTGAAATGGGTACAGTATCCCCTTGAAAAGTGGTTAAAGCCACAATTCTTGGGTCCTGCAACTTAGCTTCTTTAAAAATACATATCTAAACATTCTTCCTGTGGTCCTGGTTGGAAAGGATCTCCTCTAAATGAATTATAGCACTTTGTATAAATCCACAGTCAAGAAATCTGACTATGACAAGACAGCTGGTGGTGTATCTTTCACATCCAAATCAATCACACTCTCCCTTTTACTTTTCTTGATACTAAATATGTCTCCTGTGATCTATAGAACTTACACACCCTGTTTTGTGTTTGTACAACATTGTGCCTTTTCAGCACTTAAAAAAAATGGAAGTCTCATCCATTATACCAGTTCCCAAAGTAGTATAAAAAATAACAAACCAAAGCCGTTTAAACAATATAATAACAAATTTAGCTGAGGAACAGTTCAGTTCCAAACAGAGTTGGAAAAGACTTTTAAGTTAAGTTCCCTACTTCTGATTTCTCACTATTTTCACATCAGAAAGGAGAAGAATAAATTACTCTGTACAGAACTCTTAGCTGTATTTAGTTTCTGTGTTTGGAAAAGATCCAGCAGATAATCCTGTCTCCATCCTGCTGCCTCGCAATATTCACAAATGTCCCTATTGAATCTAGCTAATGTAATTGTTGAAAAGAAGGAGTAAGACAAGCCTAGATGAATAATACATGCCTTTTCCCTCTGAGTTTATCCTCTCTTTTCTAAACTCAACCCACTGCTCCATGCATTTGAGTGAGAATGAAGTTTATGTCAGCATCTCCATTGCTGACATCCTCATAAATACTGAGGTGCCCCAACTGAAGTATGCTCACAAAAAAAGACAGACCATCTATGTAATGGTTTCATCAAAGGGCTAAAGATTTCTGTGTAGTATGTGTCTATCAGTTAAGTCTTAACAGGGTGAATATAAAATTTAGGCCCTGTTGATAAGGATACATATTTCCCACAGTTAGAGCAGAGCAGAATTAAAACTACATATGCTCTGGGTTTTTTTTCTTTTGACTGGAAAGGAAATGGGCTGAGATTTGCTTTTATTGTCAGTCTAAAACAAGGTTTATGGTAGCCTTGTACAACAAGAACTCAGTGTTTCCAGAGCTAAAAAAACAATTAATAAATAATACAACTTTCTATTGATAACTAAAACTACCCCATCTGTTAGGAAATGCAAAATCAGGCAGGTCTGTATTCTGTCCTGTAAAAGCAATGTCGGGACATATTTATTAATAAATCTTTACCTCTGTTGCCAATATTTTTTGTGTGAACTTACTTGAGGTGTAAATATTTAATGCTTCTTTTCTCTGCATTACTATTTATTTTTCTGTGTGGGTGTAAAGGCATCCTTCAATACTGTGGACCATGTAAATAATGTATTACTTAGTCGTGAAAAATGCCAGAGGAAAATGAATGAGAGGATATCTTACCTTTGGTCATCACAATGCTTGCAAGAGTTTTGTGGCGTGCATGCATGGAAGTGAAATTGTCTGTCAGCTCCTGGAACTTCTGTGCAACCATTTGGTATATGGAGTCAGCAAAATCCTGAAAGACACAGTCAGAAAGAATTTTTTCACTTTCTTTGATTAAGGCACTTGGGCGTTTCTGCAGATTAATCACCTGCTGGCAACTGCTGAGAGGACCTTTTTAGAATTAGACACTACCTACTCAAGCAAAGATAAAAGGAGTATCTCTCTGTCGACTACCTACTTCACCCTCAGAAATGGCCAAATTAACTGAATTTAAGCTAACAACCTGTATTAACTAGGACTAGTGGTAAAGAGAGAAGGTTGACTTTTTTCAGCTTCCTAGACCTTGGCCCAGATTCAGGTCACAGGAAATTTGTTGGTCCTTAAAGCATTTTATTGTCATGAGCTGAAGAGGTGGATGCATGTCTCACCAAACTGCTCAGTTCCATGAGCCCACTGAAAATTTCCATTAGCCCACTGAAGCCTGAGAGCTGAGCAGGAGCTTGGATTATAGGTAGATACTGCCTAATTCTGCAGTCAGGCTGAGTTTTTAATAACTCACAGCTACTGAAGTAAAACGATCATCTCAGCAATCTGGGCTATATTTAATGCTGTCAGAAGAGTACCGTGGTCTGTCTTGCTTCCACCTCAACAGCCATTGGGAGAAGAGAAGGGGAACCACTGCTTGTGCATCCTACCAAAGATGTTACCTGCACGAGCTCACCGGTGTGCAGCAGTGCTGAAGGACCAGTCTGCCAGGTCTCCTCCTGAGCGTGGCAGCTTTGTTGAAAGGTCAAATTTTCCCATGGACTGGGCTCTAGAGGCTGTGTGGTCTGAACCTCAGGTCTGAGTGAGTCCAGTCACCAGGGAAAGCCTTGGGATGCCAGTTACGGAAGCCAAGCAGGGTACAAGGTCTAAAAGTGAATTCTGCAGACTGTGTATGGGT
Organism: Scolopax mira; assembly: GCA_004320125.1. NCBI lineage: Eukaryota > Metazoa > Chordata > Aves > Charadriiformes > Scolopacidae > Scolopax > Scolopax mira. Next base: position 143,803 of record BJBW01000411.1, read on the forward strand.
GAATGTGAACCTAAATCAACTCTGGTGCTCCTGAGAACACCACTACTTGGACCGTTTCCCTGCTGCAAAGTTTAGTATCTTTTCATTTACTTAATCTCTGCACTTCGTTTGGCACAGAGCCTTTCAAGCATACATTAGAGATAAGTCAGAGAAAAGCTGTTTGTGAGCATGAGTTGTTCTTGAAGTGCTTTGCAAGTCTGAATATATAAAAGTAAGATCCAAGGGATTTTCTTCTTTTTTCATTTGAGCCGTATGATTTCTTGTGGGAAGCCAAGCTGTACCTACAAATCCTTCTGGGAGCAGTTCCTGGGGGCTGGATCTTACTCTGGGGTGCTGACAGGAGACTTCCTGGCATCCAGCAATCTGGTTAGTGCCAAATGACCGTGCCTTTGTTAGGAAAAGTCTCTTGACCATGCAACAATTCCAGTTTCTCTCCTGGTGTTGCGCTAACCTAGTTTGGGGGAGGTCCTGGTAAAACAGGCACCTTTGAATTCACCTGATTTCTTTAAGCAGGTTCATGGCACCCATGGAGGAGAGACAGAGTCTGATATTCAGCCTCTCTCACCATGAAAGATCCGGACTCATAGAGAAGTAAAGAAATGTATTTAAGAAGACCATATCCATTATTTTTTTCCCCAAAACAGTTAACATTGATGAAAAACATGCTGGTGAAAACACAGTATTTTAAATTGGGGGAAAGCACAGCTATTCTTCAGAGACAAGCAGATTCTAATTCACAAATATTATCAGTAATACTGCCGGCACTGAGAGCCTCTGCAGGCTGTACACCATATGTTTCTACAGTTTGTTGCAGAATGTCAGCTTAATTTTTAAACATTATTACAGCAAATATAAAAAGTCCAATTAAATAAAACATAACAACAAATGGGCAACACTCTTTTCATAAAACCTGGAGTATTTTTTTCCATGGACAGTCCTTGCAAGTGATTGTAATTTGCTCAAGTAGGATTTCTTTGACATAACAATTTTTCTTTGTTTTGCTAAATGCAGCTCTTCTAGGTATTGCTCTGTGAACAAACCATTTTCCCAAAAAGACAGTTTAATATAACATAGAATAAAATACGCTGGCTTGTTGCAAAAGAAGGAAAGAGGCATATAAACCCTTTTTGGGAGATGCATACAAAATTCTACACTAGAATTAGATGAAAACTAAGAAAAATTATCAAAAACAGTTTGACAGTTCCTAAATGGAATTTCACTTTGACTGCGTTTATACCACTTCTAATCTAATTGTCCACAACCACCATGTGAGCAAAGCATTGCTCATACAGAGTTTCTGAAGGATGAATTTTGGGTCAATTCTCATTTGTCAAGCATCAAGGCTTGTGATATAAATGCAATTATAGTCACTTTACAGATGAATGAGTGAAGGCACTAAAAGGGTGAGGGACTGGTCCAGGGGAATAGCATGGAGCTGGGCACAGCCAGGTGTTCTGATTTCCTGATGCTCCGACTAAGTGCTCAGTGCTGGAACACTGCCTGTCTTTCATAATATGAAAGTTTGCTCCTAAACTTGTTTTCCCTACTGAAGAGTGACTTCATCCATAACGGAAAACTAAAGTGTATTTGCAGGACTGATATAACTGGGTCCCATATGGTGGACTGAAAATCTGATCAGCTTTATTTAGACTAGAAGTAAAGAAAAAAAAAAGAGTATCTCCATAAAACTATCTGCACCATCATTTAAAAAAAGAATCAAATAATAAATTTCATCTCCTGCAGTACTGCAGTCCAATCCATGCCTGCACTTCTGGACTACCCTCCAAATCTGCATCCCAGGGCATTTTGTGCTCATTAAGAGTTAATTAGCTTAGAGGCACATACAATTCCTACAAGAATCGTTTTAAAAATGCTAAATAGAACAAATAACTTTTAACTTTGGATTTAGAAATCCCCACAGTCAGAGCTTTCTTTACTTCATTTGGCAGTAGGTTCCAAAGCCAGAGAGCAAAGAGACTCACTAAAGGCAAAATAACGACATGACTTCAGATAACATTTGGGCACGATAAGGAATTCGGCATCCGCTGATCTCAAGGAGTGACCTGGGACATTAAAGAACAGCAAATCCATTAAACGTGAAACCTCTTAGCTAAAATCAGGCTAATATTTTTCATCTTGGATCCACTGCCTAAAATGATGCCAGTAAAATTAATAGAAGCAAAGGAGTGACAGACATGCATACATGTAGGATGCAGGAAAAACAACCAGCTTCATTTTGCCTGAAGTTTTCAAATGAATATTTCAAGGTACAATGGAAAGGAGGAAAAGGAGCTGCTGCTTTTGCGGATGGAGAAAAATAAGAAGTCCATAGATGCACGGCTCCCTATAAGGGATATGATACCCCGAGGACTGATGCAATGTAATTGCAGTGTAATATTCTGTCCCTGAAAGCTGGCCTGGTGACAGAGCTGGGTATGGGGTTAGATTTCTGACCTATACCCATAAGTTACAAGACTTATGTCTCTAACATGGCTCTAACACATGCCAGAGCAGCTTTTTGGCTTGATCCATTCACATACACTGAAATCAGTGACAGCATTTCTGTATATATAGAGACTTTAGACCTGAATTCAATGTTTTCACAAAGAGAAAACTGGTTACAAATCTATCTAATGCATACAGGAGAGATATGGTGGAGATAAGTGTTGGTACATTTACCCTCACTCAGTTTAGAACCATAGATTTCATTACAGAGATTTTCTTGCTTTAACATTAATCAGTAATCCTAGGCTATTAAATTACACATATCCAGATGATCATTCCTGAAAGGTTATAAACCAGAAAAATCTATCTACTGATGACTATTGTGAGACTGGTTGAACTTTTGGGATACAGGCTAGAATATGTTGTCTGCCACAAGAAATAACTTAAAAACCATACACAAAAGGAACTATTCATTTGTTATTCTCTATTATCAAAACAATCAATCTCAGAGAAAAGTTGTGTTTGGTGATATCACATTTCCTACTGCCAGATATGAGTGAAAATAAAAATCTCCATCTGGAGTAAATGCAAGAGCCAAATACATCTTGGCAGCTTCAGTACGACTATCAGGTTGGTAGTAGAAAAGGGAAAATTTCAGAAGATAGGGGAAAAAAAGAGTAGAAATATTCCTTGAGAAAGAAATGCAGTGCAATTAATAGAGGTACATGCAATTGCACTAATCATCCAATGGGAGAGAAATAGCACCTTGGGGCAAAGGGACAGGGGAGAAAGAAATAAAAAGATATGGACAGTCATAACTCTGAAAATTTTTACCGAGGCACACGAGACACAATGCTCAATTACTGCTTGAGTGTTGGACCTAGGAGGGACTTACACTTAGGGGTTTCATCCCCCTAGAAAACTGGGGTCTGATGCAAAATGCCACTGAGGCCAGTGGAAGCATGCCTGAATCAAAGAGACTCCAGACAAGGCTTAAGTGACAAGGTTAGGAGTTCAAGCATGTCCATGCCCTGGCCAGGCAGGGTGACCTTGGCCATGCTGGCTTTGACTGAATGTTGGGTGGGAAAAACACAACTTCCTAGAAGAACTGACCTTCCAGGTGCTGAGTTTCTTTCAAAACCCCTGCTTTGGTGCCCCTGCTATGAAAATCTTAGCTTTCACGGGTCCTCACTTAGATTTTTTTTCTGTACAAATGTTTGTCTCAGAGAAAACTATCTTGAAACCAAAACTTTGCTCATTCTTACTAAACAGTCAGTGATATGAATAAGGCAAATAAGGCTGCTAGGCCCACACCAAGAGACAAAACTGCTCTCGGTTGCACTCAAGACATGAGCATTGCCTAAATGCCTACTGTCACTGGTGGAAGAAACATTTACCTGTTCAGATGCCTGGCAGATGAAAGAAAACATAATGCTTAAATTTTCACTGTGAAGAAATGACTGTGAGATCCCACTTTACTTAAAGAGCTATATTTTAACATATACAAGGAGGCTGGAAAAATGAAACATAGATGTCATTGCTATTAAAACTGCACTATGTTGTCTGAAGTATTCATCTGTCCTCGATTACCATATCAAATTACTCATGTTATTCACAAAGGAAAATCAAACTTTAGATCATACCATTACAGAACCAAAAACTTTTAGTCATTTCTCAGCACTAGTATTTCAAACGGTATAAATAATTAAATGTGTTCAAGTTTGCAGTGGGAGTCTTCAGGGTAAAACTGACATTCAACAGGAGTAGTAAGGATATTAAAATCAATAGATTATAAAGGAGAAAGCCTTTAGTAAACATTTTCTATTGAAATCCTGTCTTAGGGTTTATAGGGTTGAAATATCAAAAAGGTTAGATTTGCATATGGATGGAAGAAATATTCTGCTATACAGATATCACCAGTTTCTCCTGTCTTCCAAGTACTTTATTTTCCAGAAAATTACTGACATTTGGGGGGTAAATGTTGGACACGATGAATGGGGATTGGGTTGAATTAAGTTCACAGCTCCCTTCACAGATAAAAGGAGATGCACACCTGGTTCTTTTTAGTGGTCAAGAAGGAAACACACACTCACTGACAGTGGGAGTGTGTATTTTTTCCTGTGGAGAACTCTCACCGTCTAAATGGGAAGGGAGGAAAACACAGAACAGAGAATATCAATCCTGACGCACTGCTCCTGGTCAGGGTGTATAGCAAATTGCTACACAACACACTTTTTCCCAGGCTTGTAAATAAGTTTGCTGTAGCTAGTTGGAGATTCATCGCTTAGAGATTGTACCCTTGAGCCAATGAATTAGTCAGACTCTTCCCAGGTACTACATCATCTTCAGGATGCAGCCTTGAGAAGAGAAATAGCCGAGCATTGTGGGCTGCCCTCCACCATCAGTCTTCTAGCATCCATTTAACATCAGGAGCTCCCCCAGCACTGTGGAAAGGGCTGAATGAGGACCCGGAGGAACAGACAGGCAAGGGTGGCCTGGGGAAGGAAGGAGGGCAGCCCTTTGCAGGGTGAGTTCAGTCCTTGCCACCTCGGTGGAAGCCACTTGCTTTGCCATGAGTCCCACTTCTCCAGAGGTAACAGGGGGATAATTTTTACCCACCCCTCAAGGGAACTGTGAGGCAAAAGGAACTGACAGTGGTGAGAGTCTCCAAGCAGGGTCCTGCAAGGACTTCTGCAGCCAGACTGGAGGCTGCAGTCCACAGCCCTTCGTAACTCAGCAGTCCTTCAGTATGAACAGGCATTTGCAGAGTATTACTCAAAGAACAAGGCACTGCCAGGGAATTCATTGTGGTTCTTTCCTTGAGACGTACTATAATTATTTCTCTCTGATCATAACTCCTACAGTATTGATCATTACGTCTGGTTTTGGCTTATCCCTCAGGGCCAGTGTATGTGGGCTTTGTTTTACCTTAGATGGACATGCTTTCATTTTGTCTGGCTCTATGTTTTCATTTCAGCTAACTGCATTGGTATATCCTCTGCAGGGAGTGGTCTCTTCTCATTCATGCTTCTTGGAGAGGATTGGGGGTGCCTGCACAGGCAGCAGCTGGGTGCACATTCCTACTCTGAGTTTCTAATGAAAATTCCAATAGTGCACTTCTGACACTGAATATCCTCATTTTTTTCATATCAAGATTGATGGGGAAGATCAACTGCTTCTATTGATTCAGGCAAAAGAATCACTTCCACCAACCCCTCCTCCCCATTTGCTCATAGTCCTATTACAGTTTTAGCTATGTATGATCCTGAGCTACAACAATCAATTCCCAACTTCTGTAATCAAAAAATAGCCTGAATTTGGTCTGCATTCATATGGGCTCCTCAGTGGCTCAGGCGACCTTGTCTGACTTGGCCAACTTGTCTGGACTGTGCAATGGGCTCATGGGCTCAGAGCGATTATTTGGTGGCTGCTTCCCCCTCCTCCCCTCACTCTGGCTGGAGGCTGATTGCTCTGCTAATTTCCAAGGCCCCACAAAACATATTTGCTTCCATGCCATTGCTTATATCATTATTTACTAAATATCAGCACTGTGCTGGCTGCTGTATGAGGCAGACTTCAAAGATTAGTCCCGTGTAGGAGACAAAAGAATGACAAAATGCCCCAAAAGTTTCCAGAAGGGGAGTCAGAATAGAAAATTACTTCTTCCAACCATGTGGTTTTTGGGTTTCTCAGTAATCTATGGTTTTATGAAAATGATAGCTACTCCCTGCCCTGGGGTTGGGAGGATACAGCATGCATGGGGAAATCAAGATGAGACAAAGGTAGAATGGGAGGGTTAGTTAAGGTCCATCTTTGGTGAATCTCAGCATCTTTATGCCTGGGAGGTTTCCCAATGACTTCTTTGAGTCTTAGATTCAACCCTGTTCTAACGAATGTGAGGTCTGCTAAAAACTATTTTATCAGATTTTGATGAATTGTTCATATATCCAGCATATGCTCCAGCAATGATTAAAGACTGCAGTAGGCTTCTCACTTGATGTTTCTTGAGTGGCTAAACGCAAGCTAAAAGTCCTTCACTGTGTCTGGATTTTTTTTACTAGTGAATCCAAAAACCTCCTAGTCATTGTTTTAAAAATTTCTTTGATGCGTTTTTAAGTCATGAATGGCAAAAAAGGTACTCTGACACAGTTCATAGGATTTTTTCTTAAAATTTTGATTTTTTTCACACAAATATCATGTTTGAAAGGGGGGGGGCTGGTTTTATTGAGGCATTTGGAGAGGGATGGACAAATTTATAAACTGATAGCTGTGATGTGAATTCTGCTACAATGAAAATGCTACTGAATTTATACAGGTACTATTATGTAATCTTGTAGATGAGATTAATCAATGTTAAATAACTGAAAAGAAATTTGTCACAACAGCAGGAAGTACAAAGATCAAACAGAAATTTGTTCTAAGAGCCCAGTAAAAAAAAAAAAGTTGTGTTTTCTCAATATATCCTTTGACTACAGGGAATCAATCAAACTTAATATAATGTATCTTTTTATTTGTTTCAGAACCCCCTGGAGTGACTGAAAGCAAACAGAACACATGAAATAAGCATACTATTGATAAAGGAAATGCTGTCAAATCTAAATGCCCCAGCTCCTCCAAAAAGTACGGTTTTCTTTTAGTAGGAAAACATTTTGTATGTAGGTTTAATTAGAATCTTTAAATTCACATTAGTGTGTTAATGTTAGGATGCTAACAGATGAGCCCCTCTATTTGAGGTTGATTCATTGCTGTCTGTGTTCATCTTGCTCTAAAAAGATACTACCAATAAGTACCATTTCAATGAATTTAGAGGAAACAAGCTTTTCCACCAACGTGAACAGTTGTTCCCTAAAGGAGGCCACGCTCAGTTTCCAGCTTTGCTTCTTCTGAGAACAGCTCTGCATTTATCGCTCTGGTAATGAAGAATGTCCATACCAATTTTGCAGAATCATTCTTGAAGTCAATACTGCACCTGCTAACAAATGCCAGAAAGGAGGGGCTGGTTGTTTGCCTTTTTTCTTTTCTTTTACTGATCCTTAACCCAAAAGCTTTCTTCCTACAGAGGCGCACATAAGGTTGGCTGCAAATACTGAATAATTCAAAACAATGAAGTAGTGTTCGCTTTGCAGCCTTGTGCTTGCTTTAGGACAAGCCTCAGGTGTCAAGCTGTTGTACACTACAGATATTAAATTAGCACAAATGGTTTTTCTTTAACTAGATAAAAGCTCTATAAAGCCACCAGTGCCTAGGAATGGCTAACTCTGTAAAAAAGCTTTTATGGTCTCTATAAAAAACTAGATTTTAGATTCATATTATCAGCCTTGTCTCTTTAATAAAATCAATGCTTTATCTGAGAAATGTTCTTCCAGTTTTCTGTTTCCTCACTTTATCTTTCTTAGGTACATTAAAATGAATACCCTTTGGACACTAACAGTGGCAAAACCCTCATCACATACAATACTCTTGGCTATTCAAGGTCCACTCTCTTCCTAAAGCCCAACCAGTTAGCAGCTCTGGGGTAAATGTTCAAAGCAGGGAGAGAACAGTGCTTGCTCACATCCCTTGAGCGTCACTTTGAAAATCTACGCCTGTGTGTTTATAGTTCTCATTAAGGAGCTGTGCTATTAACAGCCTTCCCCATCACACATATGCTTTGTTAGATAAAGCAGGGTGCAGGCAGTGTCCAAAACAAATTTAATCTATTCTGAACTGCTGATCCCAGCAAGGCACTGCATGATTCAACTTTCTGAATAGCTGCAGAGCAAGTCATATAATACACTGTGTGGCAATTACTACACAGACATTGGGATTTTTCCTTTCTTGTTGTTAAAGATCTTGCTGTTATTTGCTGTAATGATTCTTGAAATCTGGATGTAACCTTGCTAACAACCTTTCCCTTGGCTGGGATGGGTAGTAAGGCAATCTACATTTCATGTTACCTCACCCTTCTCTGGGCTTCTTCTCAAATGTGTAATTAGCAGGGACAGTTCTCATCATCTACAGTGGCTTTGTGCCAGGAGAAGCAGAACTGTGATTTCTGCTGAATCCAGATTGCCACTCAGACACCCCACAGAGCCATTGGGACTGGTATGTGCCTGGGGCCAGGACTAAAACCAGTCTCTTCCTGACTTACTTTCCCTTACTGGACAAACACAAGCAATTAACATTACTGAAATTAAGAAAGAGTTTTATTTTTCTATATCTCCTGCGAATCTGCATCTGAAGCTAAAAATTCAGCATTACTTTTAGCCCACGTTCTAAAACCCAGATATCATTTCCCCATCACCTTCCCCTCCATCTCCAGTCAAGAAACTTCTAAACAAGTGTCCACACCTGGAACGTGGGAATGGCCTTTAAAAACCCTGTGACAACCCTTGGACAAAACCCTTTGCCTCAGCAGAGTTGTCTTAAAGGAAGAGCCCAGGGAAGGACTTAGTGTGAGGTCAGAAGACTGTGGAGTGGCACTGTGTGGTCATCCATGGGGCACCATAGCCGTGGGAGGGGTGAGAGAGATCTGGGCACAGATGGGTGCAATGTTACAACTTTCACTTGCAGCTCAGATTTCTTACTGCAAATAAAAGCTTTAAGAAAACTTCCTCATCATGGGAGAGGTGCTTTAAGTGAGTTATTCACTGTGGGCAATAAAAGAAGAATTTCTTGGGAAGAAAAAGACAAAGAATAACCAGATAAACCCAGTGATTAAATTCACAACCAATTGTTTTTACTTATTTAACTATTCACACAAAAATCTCAAAGCAGTTCACCTACACATCGACTAAATCCTACAAAATTAATGTCATACAGTTAATATATATTTGTTCCTATATAACTGATGATTAAATTGAAAGACAAATAGCTTTAATATTTTGCTCAGGTAAGTAAGCATCAAAGACAAGAAACAGAATGTGAAATTCTTCCCTTGAAGCAAAAAAAGGGGCATAATATAAATATGAATAAATTTCTTTTATCAGCACACCATACCTCTGGAAGGATACCTCTAAGGATCTCAAAGGTGTCTGATATTACATGTCCGGGATTTCATGAACAGCCATGGGGTAAGAAAGAATCTCCCCAAATTCAGACAGCAATTCCAGAGAGAAAAGGAATAACCAACTTCATACCCAGCTCTCAGAATATATAAAACTGTGTCACCAATCTGTGGTTTTAAGGTAATTGCTGGATGTTAGGTCCTTGCTAAGATGCACATAACCTAAAGGGCACTACAGTAAATTACATCCAGCATGTTTCTCCCTCCTGCTCTGCTCACAGGCTCCTCAGCAAGGAGCTGGCACACAAACCTTGCACTACTCTTTTCAGTCTGCTGAACTGTCCTGCCAAAACCTGGGGAGTTTGCAACAAAGGCTGCAGAAAATACTTGGACTCAAGAACTGAAAAATATGGACAGCAAGGTAAAACTTGCTGCTCATAACTCCTGATAACAATAAAAGCAAAAAAGCAGAAGATTTCAAAGCTGTCTGCCATTGCACCTTTGTCTGCTTGTCTTTTTTCAGCCCTTCTCCTCCTGTGATTATGTGTTTTACCACTTTCCCCACCTCTTCTGTCGAGTCAATCTGTGCTTAGCCTCATAGAAACATTGTCTGGGTGGTCTGGAAACCCAGACAAACTATTATACAAATCAAAGTCTGTCCAGTTTCTGATAACACCAAAACTAATTTATTTTTTGTTTATACTCCACTACCTTTGACAAAGCTTCCTCTAGAGATTTATATCTCCATCCTTACTGCCTTCCAACTGTTTGTCAATTTTTTTGTTTTGCAACTGACAAAAGAAAAAAAAATCTGACATCAACCTTGGAAGAGGTACTAACTGCAGAAGTTGTTTTTTTTTCAGATGTGATAAAATCTTGCCTAAAACCATGTCCAACCTTTTCAGTAGAAAGTCCAGATGGCTTTGCAGCCTGTACAACAGACTTTATTCACTGATGCTTCTCTAAGTGTCAGCAGGGTGTTGTCTTCCAGAACTAGTAAATGCGCAATGAAAGGCAGCTCGGAGGGGAGAAACAAACAAAAACAAAAAATCTCCCTCACTTATATCCCCCTGCCTCTCCCCAAAAATCAAATTAATCTGAGAATTTCTACTTGCATCTGACTGAAAATTCCCCCTGGGTGGAGAAAGGCTTTGCAAACAACTGGAGGTGTAACGGATGGGGTAGCAGTTCAGGCAGCTCCAGGCTGAGCAGTGATTTATGCACCCACTGCTGACTCTAGGTCGCCCTTGCTTGCATTGCAACTATTTCAGCTATAGGATCAGGACCCTTCCTCAGTCTGTATGTGGGCTTCAAACTGCAGCATCTCTTAGTCTTGTTTTCACTACGGTCAAATTAGCACAAAGAAGCATTTGTGAGTCTGACAGGCAGGCAAGGCAGAGGGTGGGTGAAAGCTCAGGATTTGTGCTTGGTTTGTACCCCTGTGCCTGGATCCCCTGAAGCCTGATGCCAGGCACACCATGAGCCCCTGCCTCAGTTTCCAATTTATAAAAAGGGAATATTTTGGTGAAGCCATGAGTGTGACTTCATTGGTATAGTTGGGGGTCAAAGTACTGTCTCACTTCAATTTATGGCCAAGTTTACCATGGGATTAGAGCTGTCCTGCCCATCCTTCCGCTCTGCGTAGCATCTCTGGGCAGCTTTAGACCTGGGCAATATGGGAGGAGAAAGGGTAAAACATCCCTGCTGTGTCCAGCACTGGCTCTGCAGCCACACAGAGCCATGATAGCAGCTGGATCCTGCACTCAGCAATGTGAGTATGGAGGGCATCTGCCTTGTCTACACCAGGAGAAAAACTGCCCAATTTTGGTGCCACTTCTAAGTCCTCCAAGGGAATCAGGAAGACTAAAAAGCTCCAACCAATAAAAAACTTATGTAACTATCACCATTTTAACTACCATCTGTGTGATATTGGTGGCAGTGGTTAATACTGCAGCCACCTCGTTAGCTTTCCCCATTCTGTTCTAATTGTACAGCCTTGAAGTTTGCAGTGCTTTTGCTCCACGTCTGTGCAGAGATTATCCCAACATGGGTGTGCTCCAGGACCAGAGAGCCTCGGTATGACTGCAAGACAAATAGTAAGTGATAGCAGCAGTGGGGAAATTCTCAGGACAGAGGAGAAAAAAAAAAAAAAAGAAGCAAAGGACAAAAAAAAAAAAAAGAAAAAAAAGAAAAAAAAGAAACCTGGTGCACACAAAGCCCTTCCAGAACATCTCCGGTTTTGTTTCTTGTTGACACACTACTCATTTTGAGCTGACAGCTGTGGTCCAGCATTTGTCAGGTAATTAATCTGGGTAGTTCATTTTCACAGGTGAGAAGCAGGTTGGCACAGTCTCCTCTAGCAGAGGTTTGTGGGTTTGATTTTTTTCCTGTTTTTAGAGCAGCACGGGTATGAAAGTGTGTGTGTGTGTGGGAACACGGGCAGAGCTTACACACGGACCTGGCCGGCCATTTGTTCTTTCCTCACTGCAGTTACATGCTGCAGGTCTAACTCCTGTGCTTTGCAGGGTGAATGGAAGGAAACCTCAGAAAGGAATTTAAAAGTATGAGATTTGTTTTCACTTATTACAACTGGCAGAACACTAAAACCCTTGAGTTCCCTTGACAAGGTTGAGCACCACTGGTCTCACACAACTTCTGTCTCTGTTTAGAAATGAAACTGATTAAAATGAAAGAAAAATGTATGGGGGGAGAGAGAAAGAAAAGCCATCATATCTCTTGGTGGGGAAATGGGGGGTGATCTACTGCATTTTAACATTTGGTTAGTTGTGAAGTAATGCAGTAATAATAATAATATTTTGCCCATATAGCATGACAGTTAAAATGAGCACATTTTCTTTTTTGTGATGCAGACGGTCCTTGGCAAGGTCACTGAGCTGGGAAACTGAGTGATTCTATCACTCTTGTGTCAAAGTGCCAGAATATCCTTTCACCGAAGCTGTATGCCTTCAAGCCATCCCTAAGCTCCACCGAGCCACTTTCTTGTGTTTGATGGTTTCTTGCCACTTCCACATTGCGCCCTAAGATATCTATCTTGACAAATGTCTGGGTAATACACAGCTGGGCAACACAATTGTACCTCAACGTCTCTGTCCTCCACAGCCAACACAGGCTTCCTTATATTTCTTCTTCCTTTTTCTTATAATCCAGTATGCTCTTAAAACCTAATCTGCATATTAGTCTGTTTTATCAGTGTCCTAGGGAATTCCACCCCTTTGTTTCTATTGGCACTCAAAAGATGGCTAAATTCAGATTGTGCTGTGAAAGAACACAATGTTATGTCATGTCATGGATTCTTGTCTCCTTGATTAGTAATATTAAAATGTACTTTGAGCCAAAGAATGTGGTGAGCTGTAATATCTCTTTGCCAAGGGTAACAAGGTTTAGTCCCCAGGGGCAGGGTGCCCTGATGGAAAGCAGTGAAGTGGTCCCATGGCAGTTGGCTGGGCTGTGCTAGGGGAGGTGGATTTAGGAAACCGATCACTTTTTTTGTTGGGGTTTGTTATTTCTAGGTAATCATTTCAGTAGCTACCATCATTTCTAGTGGTCAGTTCATGGAGTCATGCAAGATCCTGGACTGATGACCATATTCTGGCCATCTCTTCCCATAAGAGGTTATTTCTCTCTCCTGACCATACAGGGACCCCAGATCTACTGGCTTTCAGCAGCAGATTAAATCAGTTGCCTATCCCTTCAGTTTCAGTATTGACTAGATACCAGTACTAAGTGATCAGAATAAAGTGATTTTCTTACACCAGAAAATGGAATAAAATCCCCTCTCCTAAATCCCATTTAGCTCTACATTCATTACATTGCCATGCTTTTGTAGTGAAATGTGCAGATCCTATTGAAATGTCCTAGATATTAATTTGCTCTGCCAATAACAGGAGTCTTGTGCACTTAACATTGTCCTTGGAACACAGTGAAGATGTGTTTTATCAGCTAATGAAATTAGCACAGACCCTGCGACCTGGAAAACAAACAGAATAAGGAAGTCTTACCCTTGCTAGCTAAAATGATGTGGTACATCTGTATTTTGTCATGTACTTTATATATATATACATATATGCATATGTCATGCCAAATTGTAGATTGCCATTTTATATAAACTAAGGTGGTTAAAGAGTTTTTTTTTAGCTGACATTTCCAACACATCTCAACAACTGTTTAGCTAGAATCTATGCCATGTGTCATGTATTTTATGGTTTCTTTAGCACATAAAGGGTTTAACTGTTGGAAGACAAGTGCTCACTGGCTTCTAAGAGGGATGTAGGAGTGTCATTCCTTTTTATCTATCCAAAGTTTAGCATGCCAGGCTTTACTACTTTTATTTTGTCCATAATTATTTTTGTGCAAATAGAACTAGAAAAAACACAGAAGAGACTTTCACCAAAAAGGTACAAAGATGTATTTCAAGGCAAGGATGATGAGAAATCTCTCAGGGTACAAAACTGAAAGACACGGAATCACGGAATCATGGAATTGGAGTTGGAAGGGACCTCTAGAGATCATCTAGTCCAACTCCCCTGCTAAAGCAGGATTGCCCAGAGTATATCACTCAGGACTGCATCCAGGTGGGTCTTGAAGATCTCCAGAGAAGGGGACTCCACAACCTCCTTGGGTAGTCTGTTCCAGGGCTCCATCACCCTCATTGTAAAGAAGTTTTCCCTCATATTTGAATGGAACTTCCTATGTTCCAGCTTGAGACTGTTGCCCCTTCTCCTATGTCTGGAAACCACTGAAAAGAGTCTGGCTCCAAAATCCTTTAACCCACCCTTGAACACTAGAAGGAACTTATTGCTCTTACAAAATTCGCTGTCATACCACAGGACAGGGCAAAACCTGAGCTTTCCTTAGGTTTTTAAGTATCAAACTTGCATAGGTAGATGGCTGGAGGCCTTTGAGAAGCTCAGTCTCACTGTAGGTCCAAACCAGAAGCCAGTTCATCCTTTTATGTTATGTGATGCCAAGGACATAAATCTATAATGCTTTTTGGTATAAAACCTGGTCAGAGGTTGTACCATTTTGTTGAAGCAGCTATCAAATCCCTGTGCCTCAGTTTCTCTACCTGCATTTGTCTGCCTGAAGTGTCCCCAGGGATCCCCTCCCTTGTGTTTGCAAATGGCCTCTGTATGTAAAGCTCTGCAGTAAATTGAAGCATTGCCATCACAGTGTGGGCACATCAGTATCACAGGACAGTCTGTCCAGTCTTTCCAAAATTAAGACTTATTTCCTTTGCAGGTGAAGCACAACTATAAAAAGAGTTGTTCAACAGCTGTCAGATGTCACTGCAAACCCATCCTTCCATCTGTGTGCCCCTGTATTTAAAATAAACAGGTTATAGTGCTAATTTTATCTTCTGAATTGCCCTGTTAAAAGGGCAGAGGTGTACTTGCCTGTCACACCTTGAAGAATGGAGGATACCAACTTTCCACCAGGAGCAGCTATATGGGGTGACAAATAGTGGGTGGCAAATCAACAACCATGATCTCTCTGGGAAGGTACACAGCTGTCCCACCAAAAGGATACAGCTGACATTGAGTTCTACATCGCCGGTGGGAAGAGTGAAATGCTTCTGTAGCTTGCACCAGCTTCACAAGTATTCAACATAAAGCAGTACAAGGGAGAAGGAGCCCTCCTAGCTGTCAGTCTTCTTATTCCTCAGGAAGGTCAAGGATCCAGGAGCATTCATACTGCAGATATGAAAGGTCCTTCTGACTATTTACTTTGAGAATTTTACTTTAGAAAGTCTGGGATGTAAAACCCAACTCAAAAGGTATAGGCTAGCACAAAATGAAGTAGAAGAAATAAATAATTATTAATAATTGGCACACGTTCATAGCAGTTTTGGCAAAGGACCCACAGTTGATGAGATCCTCAATTTGTAAGAGTACAGTGAGCTATGTTCATTTCCATGTGGTAAGCCCAATTGAACATGGATGAGACTGCAGCCAACATGCCTTTTTAAGTGTTAAAGCTCTTCAAAAACCAAATTCAAAATCCACCATCACTGACAATTTTAGAAAACTTTTTGCTTTTCCTTTTTCCTTTGCAAACCTTCCCCGCCAGACTGTAGTTGCGTTACATATGGAAAGAATTTAGAATCTGAGCCAAATCTTGGATAAATCCATAGAAACATTTACTTTCGCCTAAGCAGGCTTTGGTTTGGACTTCCTGTGTCTTTAAAAGTGGAACATTTCTGCCATTTCATGAGTTCAACTTTTTATGCAAAGCTTTTCAAAAATTTGCTTGTACATTTAATTTCAGCCTACATCTGTAGGAATCTGGAACAGCTAATGGCTAACAGTGATGCCTACCAACACATTTTTTCAGGCCAACTGGCATTGATGCATACCAGTAGCATCTCTTTTGCTAACTAGTACTATTTCTGAAAATCTCAATGACTGAAAATCAGTCACTCAGAACTTACTGCAGGGGATTGCAAATAGCAGCTCTCAATTACAGAAGGCAGACAGACTATAAACCACCGTGTGAAACAAGGGATGGGATATTGAAAGAGACTCACTCATCAGGAAAAAAACTTTACAAACATTTCTTGACAAAAAGCAAGAGAAGATGATAGCCAATAGTTCTTCTCCTCTACCTTTCCTCACAGATTTCTCCATTCTTACACACAATTTGCTTGTTTCCCATATTTTTACCCTTCAGTTTTTCAATATTTCTTCTGAATAGGTCTCAGATGTTCTTTATTAAGGTTTATCTTGTTATCATAATCTAAGTCTTTTTCCTTTTCTCCTGCGACCATTTCTAGTACCCTCAGAGAAGAGGGGTGAGTGTTACAGGTACATGGCATAAGAGCACGAGCAGGGAAGATGTACGATGCTGGATCCGGGTGGTAAGACCTACCATTGAACAGAGACATGACCTGCCACACAGTGATGCAAGGATGTTGTTTGGTGTGTACGCTAGAAAATGTGATTACCTCCCCCATCAACGAGAAGATGGATATTCATCCATTTTGAAAATGGATGAATATCATGGGTTAGTAGAAGGACTATCCGCTACTGAGATGGATGCAAGTTCTGGCTTTGTATCGGGTACTGGATAAGGACGGACGACATGTAACAGATATTAACCTCCTTTCCTTCAGTGACTTTTCAGCTTTACCCCAATTTCAGAGCCTGCCCAGACTTCCTCACCCCCACCCATGGGTGGAATGAGAGAACAGAAAATATATCATCGGCAGAGAAGTCTCTGGCTCTTTTTGCTTTTCATGCTAGAGAAAGCTAGCTAGAAACTGGGAAATAGCTGCTGTGAATTTTACAAAAATTACAAAATTTCATCACTCTGACCTAAAACTTCCCTATCGTGCTTTTTGTGGGCCATAACAAAAGCTTTCATCCATATCTGCAAGATTAGTAAGACCAAAAAGACCATGAAGTCCAAGGTGAGTGATAGATACATGGGGTAAACAGATGGATGGAGGCAAAGGCCTCTTTGGCGAGTAATGCTACAAAAATCCCAAGCACCTAAGATCACAAAACTATTGATTTTAATGTAAAATCTTTCAGCTTACTATGGCCCTCCTTTTGCCTTGCTTAGAGGAGTGCTTACTCAAGCAGCACAAGGGACTAATGTACGAACGCCAAAGTGAATAAAGATGCTTGTATTCCCACTTTGGATCTACTAATTGCACAGGCAAACGAGTGAACAGGCACTGAATAAAGCAGGGAAATGGCCCTGCCGTGCTGCATGGTCCCC
The DNA here is from genome assembly GCA_004320125.1 of Scolopax mira. NCBI lineage: Eukaryota > Metazoa > Chordata > Aves > Charadriiformes > Scolopacidae > Scolopax > Scolopax mira. The sequence goes on from BJBW01000411.1 coordinate 160,973, forward strand.
TCTCTGGTCTGTAGCCACATCCCACCATGGAGGCAGGGTTCTGCTGCCCATTCCCACAGCTCTGGGAAGGCACCATGGGTGAGTGCAAAACATGCTGGGTGTCACCGCTGCCATGGCCAGGGCTTCCTACGCCTCCCAGCAAGCCATACATCATCAAATATTGATACGGTTCCAGTAGGCTGCCACTCCTGACATTTGATGTATAGCTTTAGGTGCTCTCGTTTTAATTCCAAGGAACCAATGAGGGATCAAAGGAAATATTGTATTTATCCTCTACAGGGTGCAGTGTGACACGTCTTGAAAAGGAGAGAAAGGAACTGTTAGGCTACGTAATTCCCACCAGCTCTTTCCTTGGTGTCACCCGCTTAACAGGATGAAGGCCAGGCTTTTAGTCAGCAAGTGAAAACTGTCGCTTGCCCTCCGACATTTCAAATATTTATCGTATTAAATATCAACTTGGAGAATATTGCGTTCGTGTAAGCTTTTCACGTTCCAATGATTTTTTATTATTTCCATCGACCGAAATAAATGAAGAAAATGTTTCAGACTACACATGAAAGCATGTAAAAATCAATAACTGGATTTTAAAAGATCTAGAATGTCTTGAATACATTCATTTTTCAAACATTTTTCTCTGATCTTTAAATAGCTTTTCTTGGAGCATAACATTTTTTGAAAAGTCAAATACAGAGCATTAGGGTATAATTACCATTTTAATTATAACTCAATCATCCTATCTACTTTGCATAGAAATTACAGCTTTTATGCCAGGATTTTGGGTCCTCACAAACATTCAGGAGTAATTAATGCTAGAGGTTTTCACTGTATATGAAATTTATTTTGTAGCACTTACTTCAACCGGACTTCTTTCAAAAAGTATAAATATACTGAATTTTACATTCACAGTTTTCAAGCAAAAAATCTTTCTCCATAAACGTCTGTAAAGCTAAGGAAAAAAAAAAGATCCAAACCTGACAATCTTGAAAACAAAATGTATTTTCCTCCTTCTTCAAATGTGATCTCTGTATGGCCAGATCACATTCTGGTGGCAGTAATGAAAAAATTCCCACTAATCAGTATTTGACCAGACTCATAGAACATTTCTCATAATTTTGCAAATATTTCTGGAATTTTCTGTTTTTAAGATTAAAAATTTTATGCCTAGGCTCCTTTAATATTTATTTTATGTCTAGGGTCCTTTAACTTTTATTAAAAAATATATTTTTAGAGATTTATTTTAGAAAATGCTTTTCCCAAATGACCTTGCAAAATAGCCTGTTGTATCTCCCTCTGCAATTACACAAACACGTGTGTGTGCGTTCATGTGAAATTCAGCAAAAATCAATTGCAACAGAGATGTTTTTCATCTGGCTAACACCACGATACAAGATTTAAGCTATTTCTCTCTGTCAGCTTTGAAATAGGGAAGAAAATATTTTTATGGGTATAAATATAAGGAAATAAAATGACCTCCGTCCGTGGAGGCACTGTTTCTTATTTTACCATTTTTTTCCCTTTTTCACACATTGGAATAGACTATTGTGTGCATTTCTATCATTCTCCATGTGTTGTGCTTTGCGGTGTGCTGGAGCTCCAGATGCCTTTTCTCTTTCCTGTAAAAGCATGATAAAGCCACACAAGAGGAGTCTCACAGAACATGTCCTCTGCCTTTGTTTGGACATTAATGATATCACGACATTTTCTGTGCTCGTTTATCTTTTCCTTGCTCAAGTATTTCTGAGGAGAAAGAAGACAGTTTTCCTGACAGCAAGGCTCTGACTCAAGTTGCGATGCTTCACCCCCGAGAAGTGCCTGCCTTTGTGTGGTGCAGGGGGCTCTTCTGAAACACATGGAAGTGCTTCTGCCTTCAGTGAAAGCCTTGCACAAAAGCCCAGGCCACATCGAGCCCCTCGTCCGGGAAGCGCTGTGGGATCTGGAGGGAAGATTCATGATGCTTATTGTCAGCCTGCACTTGAGACAGATGCCTTACACTCTCAGGTGGAGACCTACAAGTAGGTTACTTCTTACATGCATGTGATTAAGCATTTATGCCAAGTCACATTGCTCATTCTGCATAGATGTGTGTAAATAGCTCTAACTTTTTTGATGGATGAACAGAAAATATTTTCTTATTATACTCATCAGCAGCATAAAGTGAAGGTGAATAGATTTTACACTTGGACTGCTCCGGGTTCTTGACAGTTTTGCAAACAGCCCTCTCAATCTCTCTCTGTCTCTAATCTTTACCAGATGAAACTAGGATCTTGATGTCATTTTAACACTGGTATCTGAAAAAAAAAGAAATAATCGGGGGGATGTGAAAAGGGAGGCAGAAAACAGATTTTATCAGAATCAGTCAGCTGCCCTGACTTGGCATTGACCAGCACCTGGAGTAGTCACTTACCCCAGCGCTAGAGAATTTCATACTGCCTGGTGCAGGGGAAGATTTCAGAAATGCCTAAACCCATTGATTTCCTATAGACTTGAGTCTTGTCCACACAAAAAAATTGCACCTGCTGAATTTAAATCAGCTTTTATATTCTGCATGAAACCCATGTGCAGCCGTGTTATTTTCATGTACTTACAAGATGTCAGGGAGTCAGGAATGAAAGCTTTTTCCTCCCTCCCTATTTCATTTTTAAGCAAAAGTCAACTCTAATTTCTCTTTCAGGCTCTGGAAAGCAGGAATTGAGCAGACAAGGCTCGATTATCCCAGAGGATGGCTCCAGTTATCCTGCTGGACAGGTTTGTGTGTGAGCAATAACTTGACGGGTGAAGCAAAGTCCATTGCCCAGCGTGAGCTGTCCTAGTGCCCAGGGAGGGGACACCCTCCAAGCACAAGAGCTCAGATCATGGAGAACTGCTTTCTACTCCTATTCCTGTCCCTGCATACTGATGTTGCAGAACCAACCCATTATGGACAACAGGAACAGACCCTGGCTAAATCCAGATGACTTAGGCCATGCAGTGAGGCCTTAACTAGGGTCTTCCATTCAGTAATAAACAGGGCTAGACTTTAATTAGAGACCTGGCAGAGCCTGTGCCATATGTAGTGCTGTCCTGGCAGGTAGTGAACTGGACTGGAGTCTAATTTATTCAGTGTTTGCGGATGCTGCAGGCAGGATCCCATTTCTGTTGAGGACCTGACAGCTGCTGTATCTGCAGCCAGGGCCCCTATGTGAAGCCCACCATGGTGGCACACAGCAAGGACCTCCCAGGCATGAAGAGATAGAGGGAACTGCAGAGCCCCCAGCCAGCCGTGCATGATGCCAAAGAACTGCCCAAGCACGTGGTAGACTCTGTGTTGGAAATATACTTAAAAGCACATTTTTCCTCCCTTAAGCTATGCTGTGTAGACCTTAATGGGAGCTGTAGCTGTGGTCCAGGCTTTCTTTCCTGGAGTCTGCCATGATGGCTGGAGACACTGCCATCCCCGGCAGCTCCTCAGCACTGCCCAGCTCTGCTGGTGGCAGGGATCCAGTCATTGCTCCAAAGCACAGGCTTCATATCACCTTTACTGCAGACATTACGTTAACCCTTCATGTCCAGTGGATTTCAGTGCACTCCTGCAGCGTCTCAGCAGGAACAAGCTGTCATTTTTTTTTGTGGTTTTTCTGGGTTTTGATTGTTTGTTTGTGGTGGTTGTTTTTTTTTAAATATACACTGTTTTCTTAATTTCTTTCGTCAGTATTCAGCTTAAAATAGGTAGATCTGCTCATCTGCATTACTGATCTGCTGCTGATCTTCTAATAAAACAAAACACTTTGCAGTTTTCAGAGTACCAGAGACACCTGAGTTTTTGTATCATATTTATACAATAAAGTTTCTGGAATATTTACTCACTACGAAAAATTAGGCACTTTTCTAAATAAATTAAGCCATTCATCTGAGTGTGTTGATTCTAATCTATGCAGAGCTATAGTAATTTCCTGTTAAATGTTAGCAAAACCTCAACTTCAAACTGAGATCCAGCTTCTTTGCTACAGGAATGAAAGAGTAATACTAGAAAGCATCTGAAATAATTCATTTTTATCTTTATGTCACTATACTGTAAATTTTAAAAGAGCTAGGCTCAGTCCTCAAAGTGCATTAAAAAATATTTTTCCACAAACAAGCCCAGACTGCAAATGAACCCTGATCTTAAGACTTATGTGGAAAACAGGATTTATAGTAAAAATACAAAGTCAGCATAAATGATAATGGTGCTGTAATGATGCTGAAGATTGAACTGGTTCTTTCAGTTTGTTTCTTATAGAAGGAAAAAAAAAAAAAAAGGAGGGCGGGTATCCTTACCTAAAGAAAAATGACCATAGAGCAAGCAATAATTCTTACGTCCTGTTTCGGTAATACCTTCAATTTAACAACTGTCTGCAAAAAGGAGTTTCTCACAATGAGTTATTTAGTCACTATGCCATCTAGGGTATAACTGTCGTTCTGAAAGGAACATCCATGCTATGATTTGCTGTCAGTCTGTTGTACACTGTAAGTCCATTCATTTTTTCCCTTAACAGGTGAAGATAATGCTGTGATACACACTAAAAGATAGATGATAAAAACAATTCTTTAAGAAAAAAAATAGACACAAGGGGTTTGGCAGAAAAATATGATAAAATGTTCCATTCTCCTTTTTAAAGTACTATAATAAAACATGTCTGATGTGAAGTACAGATAACATAAACAGCAGAGCATTGGTCTGCAATCCCAGCATGATACTGGATAAGGAGCAATCATGAAGCATTCCCACCACAGCTGCCAGTCACACATTATTAACAACAGTGTTTAAGACTAATAAATAATTGTGCTAAATAATCAACTTTTTAAAAGGTGTTGTATTTGTATCAGTTGTATTTGACTAGATGGGAGGGGGGAGGGGGGTGATAAGCTTTGGAATATCACACCAGGGTTGGTGGGACAGGGTACTAGTAAGGGCCTTCAGCCTGTCTCCCTGAGCCAAGCTGGTGACCCTTCACTACAGTCAAAGTCTTATGGTGATGTGCCAGCAGCTCCTGGGATAGAAGCCGTGCACAGAGAAACACCTGAGAGACTCTCCAGGGGGTATTCCCCTAAGAAGGCAGCACAGCCAACAGCCTAGCTGAAGTGCCTCTACACCAATGAATGCAGCATGGGCATCAAACAGGAGGAGCTGGAAGCTACTGTGCTGCTGGAAAGATATGATATAGTGTCCAGCAGTGAAACCTGGTGGGATGAATCCCATGACTGGAGTGTGGCTATTGAGGGCTACAGGTTGTTCAGAAGAGACAGGAGAGGAGGGAGGGGTAGAGGTGTTGCCCTTTATGTCAAGGAATGGATAGAGAGTGAGGAGATGTTCCTAAAACCCTCCCTGGTGTCAGATGAGAGAGTTGAGAGCCTGTGGGTGAGGATTAAGGTGAAAGTCAATATGTGGGACACTATTGTGGGTGTTTATTACAGACCACCTGATCAGGATAAAGAAGTGGATGAGGCCTCTTACAACCAGCTCCAAGTAGCCTCACAATCACAGGCCTTGGTTCTTGTGGAGGACTTCAATAACCCAGATATCTGCTGGAAAGGCTACACAGCCAGGAATATACAGTCTAAGAGGTTCCTCCAAAGTATTGATGATTACTTCTTAACCCAGCTGGTGGAAGAGCCAATAAGGGAAGAGGAAGACCTAGTACCGACAAACAAAGAGGGACTGGTGGAGGACATCAAGGTTGAGGGCAAACTTGGCTGCAGTGACCATGGAAAGATAGAATTCAGGATTGTGGGTAACGCACTAAAAACAACAAGTAGGACTGAAACCTTGGATTTCAAGAAGGCTAACTTTGTCCTTTTCAGGAAACTGCTAGGTGAAATCCCAAGGACTAGGGCCCTGGAATGCAAGGGAGCTCACAAGAGCTGGGCAATATTCAAACATTCTTCAAGCTCAGGACCAGTGCATTCCCAAGAGCAAAAAATCAAGCAAGACAATCAGGAGACCTGGGTGGCTGAGCAGGGACCTTCTGAAAAAACTAAAGTGGGAGAAGGAGGTTTACACTGAGTGGAAGAAGGGACTGATCACTTGGGAGGATTACAGAGATGTTGTTAGACTATGTAGGGAAGAAACAAGGAAAGCCAAGGTTTCCTTGGAATTAAAATTGGCAAGGGATGTCAAATACAACAAGAAAGGGTTCTTCAATTATATTGGAGGCAAAAGGAGAACTAGAGAAAATGTGGGCCCACTGTTGAATGAGTTGGGTGCCATGGTAACAGAGGATGCAGGGAAGGCTGAATTGCTGAATGCCTTCTTTACCTCAGTCTTTACTGGTTGGGCCAACCCCCAGGAGCCATGGACTTTGATAAATCAGAGATAGTCTGGACTAAGGAAAATCTTCCTTTGGTGGAGGAGGACCAAGTTAGAGATCAGTTAAGAAGGCTGGACATCCACAAGTTTATGGGTATGGATGGGATACACCTGAGAATGTTGAGGGAGCTGGCAGAAGTCATTGCAGGGCCACTCTCCATCGTCTTTGAGAGGTCCTGAAGAACAGGCAAGGTGCCCAAGGACTGGAGGAAGGCCAATGTCATCCCAGTCTTCAAGAAGGGCAAGAAGGGAGACCCGGGAAATTATAGACCGGTCAGCCTCACCTCCGTCCCTGGAAAGGTGATGGAACACCTCATCCTGAATGTCATCTCAGAGCATATGGAGGAAAAGAAAGCTATCA
>BJBW01000411.1:167682-217527 GCA_004320125.1 Scolopax mira
AATCTGATAGCTTTCTATGATGTCATGACTGGTTGTATAAAAGAGGGTGGTGGATGTTGTCTACCTTGACTTCAGCAAGGCTTTTGACACCGTCTTCCACAACATCCTCATAGGTAAGCTTAGGAAGTGTGGGTTAGATGAATGGACAGTTAAGTGGATTGAAAACTGGCTAAAAGAGAACCCAGAGGGTTGTGATTAGGGGCACAGAATCCATCTGGAAGTCTGTAACAAGTGGTGTCCCCCAGGGATCAGTACTGGGTCCAGTCCTCTTAAATATGTTCATCAATGACCTGGACAAAGGGATGGAATGTATCCTTAGCAAGTTTGCTGATGACACAAAACTAGGAGGGGGGGTTGACACCCCAGAAGGCTGTGTGCCATCCAGCAAGACCTGGACAGGCTGGAGAGATGGACTGAGAGAAACCTAATGAAATTTAACAAGGGCAAGTATAGGGTGCTGCACCTGGGGAGAAATAACCTCAAACACCAGTACAGCTTGGGGACTGGCCTGCTGGAGAGCAGCTCTGAGGAGAAAGACCTGGGAGTTCTTGTGGACAACAGGATGACCATGAGCCAGCAATGTGCCCTGGTGGCCAAGAAAGCAAATGGCATCCTGGGGTGCATCAAGAAAAGCATGGCCGGCAGGTCGAGGGAGGTCATCCGTCCCCTCTACTGTGCCCTGGGGAGGCCCCATCTGGAGTACTGTGTCCAGTTCTGGGCTCCCCAGTTTAAGAAGGACAAGGAACTGCTGGAGAGGGTACAATCAAAGATGATTAAGGGCCTGGAGCATCTCTCCTATGGGGAAAGCTGAGGGACTTGGGTCTTTTTAGTCTTGAGAAGAGAAGACTTAGGTGGGATCTGATCAATGCTTACAAATACTTAAAGGGTGGGTGTCAGGAAGATGGGGCTGTTCTTTTCTCAGTGGTGCCCAGTGAAAGGACAAGAGGAAATGGGCACAAACTTGAATATAAGAAGTTCCATCTAAACATGAGGAGGAACTTCTTTACTGTGAGAGTGGTGGAGCACTGGAAGAGGCTGCCCAGAGAGGCGGCGGAGCCTCCTTCTCTGGAGACATTCAAAACCCGCCTGGACAAGTTCCTGTGCAACGTGCTTTAGGTAGACCCACTCCAGTGGGGAGGTTGGACTAGATGACCTTCAGAGGTCCCTTCCAACCCCATATGATTCTATGATTCTATGACTTCACAGAATTATGATTAATTTCAAACACAAAGATTTTAAAGCCAGAAGGGACCATTTTGATCCTCTCATCCAGCTTCCAGCACAGCACTGACAGTATTGTAACAGCTTTTCCTGGAATTAGCTCAGTAACTTACAGCTCAGAGGAAAATCAAATGGAAAATACCCTGCTCTATCCTACTCCTGCTCATGGCAACTGGTAGAGGTTCCTGAAAAGTGGAAGAGAGAAAACGTCACTCCTATCTTCAAGAAAAGCAAGAAGGAAGATCCTGTACCAGTGCTAGGCTCCCCAGTACAAGAAAGATATGGACATACTGGAGTGAGTCCAACAAAAGGCCATTAAGACAATTTAGAGACTGAAGCATCTTTCACAGGAGGAGAGGCTGCAAGAGATGGGGTTGTCCAGTCTGGAGAAGAGAATGCTCAGAGGGATCTCATCAATGTGCATAAATACCTGATGGGAAGGAATGAAGGTAAGGGAGCCAGACTCTTCTCAGTAGTGCCCAGTTACTGGACAACAGGCAATGGGTACAAATTAAAAACCCCTGAAATTCAATCTGAATACATGATTTTTTTTTTTTTCCTGTGAGGATGCTCAATCAGTGAGGCAGACTTCCCAGAGAGGTTGTGGAGCTCCATCCGTGGACATATTCAAAACACAACTGGACATGGGCTGGGACAACCTGCTTGAGCAGGGGTTGGACAAGATGAGGTCCAGAGATTCCTTCCAACCTCAATTGTTCTATGATTCTATTTATCAAAACTTTTTATGATCAGCTTCACACTTTCAACAAATTCCATAATTAGTGCTCTTCTTACCTTTTTTTTCTCTCTTGTGGTAGCAAGATGCCAAGTGCTGTATTTAGCACTATGCTTAGTTCCCTGCCTAGGTTTCCAGTTGACAATATCCCTTTAAACTACAAAAGCCAGTGACACAGCCAGTTACTTTTTTTGTCACCCTCTGTTTAGGCCACTCAAAGATATCTGCATTGACATTAAAAAGCCATTATAAGCAATTTAAACTCTGAATTGATCCTAACACATACATTCACATCTTCCTCATATGGCCTTTCAATTGTTCTCGATTCAAACTGAGAACAAGTATCACCTTATAAACAGAGGAGATAATTATGCTTTATTGATTAGCCCCTCAAGGTATGAGTGGAAACCAAGCAGCTATTTGAGAACAGCCATCAATGTTGTTTTTAAATTGTAGTATCTATCTCAGGTTTTTCCCTTCCAAATATTCTCTAAATATGGCCCTCTAATATGGTATGTAGACTCAACAACATTTTACCACTGGTTTCAATGGAAACTAGTATGTCAATTTAGATTCATGAACAGTGAGTTTATGTTGTTCTTCCAGTTGTGTCCCAGCGTTACCCACTGTTGTTGGTTTGCTCTGACAGGCAGCTGAGCCCCACACAGCTGCTCCCCTCCTCCCTCATTCCCAGTTGGATGGGGAAAAAATCAGAAGCATAAAAGTGAGAAAACTCGTAGGTTGAGATAAAGACACTGTAATAGGTCTTTTATTAATGCCTTAACTCTGAATGCCCCCTCCTTCTTCTCCTTCCCACAGTTTTTATTGCTGAGAACAATGTTATATACTATGGGATATCCCTTTGGATGGCTGGGACCAGCTGTCCTGGCTGTGTCGTCTCCCAACTTCTTGTGCTCCCCAGCCTCCTTGCTGGTGGGGCAGTGTGAGAAACAGAGATGGCCTTCACTCTGTGTGAGCAATGCTCAGCAACAGCTAAAATATCCCTGTGTTATCAACACTGTTTTGGTTACAAATCCAAGACAGTCCACCATGAAGAAAATTGACTCCATTGACGCCAAAACCAGTACACCCATTTACTCAGTTTCCCCCTAACACTCTCAGTCATCTCTTGAAATATTACATACAAACCCCTCAGATGCACCACAGACTGCCCCCTTACTCTAACAAACTGCAAACCCCTTCACAGCTGCCAAATACAGAAAACACTTCTGTTTAATCCAGTGTCAACATTGATTGGCTTCAATTTTGCTAAGTAAGGATTTTAGCACCTGCCACATCTATCCTATAACAAATGTACCATAGTAGACTCATCAACAGACATCTGACTTACTACATTTCCAGTTTACAGCTGAACCTCTAATCAACCATTTCTCAACCTTCTGCTTTTTGCTAATTAAGCCCCTCAGAAATCAGAATCAGATGCGTTAGGAAAAAAAGAGAATGTAACAATTCCATCTCTGAGCTTATCTTACTATTTGAGAGAAGGAGAAATAGCTTTGTTATGATCACTAATAGTCCTTTGAACAGGCAACACACTATATTGACAAACAGCAAAATTGTTCACAGCTGTTACTAGAATGCACTTAGACTCTGGTGATCAATTTTGGGTTACCAACATAGGTACAAATAAAACTTATGATACTTTTTTTTTTTTGTCTGCTCCATTGGCCTGACCAATCAAGCACCGAGATGACTGCCCTTATATTCATCCTTTCCAGTCTTGACCCAGACCAACACATGGCCTCAGCCTCTCCATCCACAGGGAACCCATCAGAGCTCACTTTCCCTGGTTTAGTAGCACTGTGCCCCAGTGGTTACCTCAATGTCTCCCACTACTTTGTTCTTTAAAGCACAAAGCAGGGAGAGGCCCACAGGTCTCATAAAAGAGAAAAATAATATTCTATATGAAAAAATTATTTAGTCCAATGAAATCCAAACATACATGACAGAAATTTTGCCCTTCTTGTATTGTGTATTCCTTCATTGACAGCTAACTGATGCTAGAGTGCCCACACAGGTTACAGATGAAATGTACCACTCTACAGAAACTATGGGATGTCAGTGGTGGTCAGGTTACCTCAAAATAAAATGCAGACACTTAATGCCTCTGTAGAGGCCCACCACTGCCACCCCACTGATACTATATACTTAATATATAATTATGTCATTAAACATATCTGTAAAGGAGCCTAGCTTTGGACTCACAGGGCAAATGGTCTCTCTGCAATTGTTTTCAAAGCTTTTTGTTCATGAAATACAAGATAAAAAGATGTGAACAATTTGTTGTACCCAGAATTATTCCAGTAACTAAATGTATGAAAAGGCTGAGTGATATACAGGGTGTATTTTCCCCAGTGATAAAATAAGAATGACCTCTGTGACTTCATTTAGGTTCCACCTCTCCTGAGTTATGAGCTGTTCCTCACTTGTAAGGTATATCCCATATCTCACTCAAACTCTCAGCGGACCACAAAACTCCCTTCCAGAAAAAATTATGCTTCCCTCAGTCTGCGGGATGATAACCCATGTCAGGCGAAGTGATATTATTGTCTTTAGTGCTGCTAGGAATTACTTGCAGGATGTTTCAGCTCATTACCTCAAGTCTTCATCAGCTATTTTCTGAGCGCAGTAACCTTTGTGATGCAGGTACTGTATATATCTACAGTATTGATTCTGCTGCTCCTGACACATTACATGCAATACATGTAAACAGACACGAGTGTTTCGCTACCAGTTAGCAAGGTGCAAAATGGTAGCGGATCTCGCAGCTACAAAACACAGATAAAACCTTGAACTAATCAGCTGAACTGCCATGGAACTAATTCCATGATATAGTGGAAGCAATTATTTGCACTTATATGTCTTATTGTAAAATACAATCAGGGCTAAACCAATCCTGTTAACGTTGTCAAGGACACGTTTAGCTCCAAATGCTCCCCTTTTAATCAGTATAACTGGCTATTAATTAATTAGTTAGTGATCACACTGTTTTTCATACACGAGTATTATTATTGAACTTGATTTTGTGCCTCTGCACAGATCACTATTAATTTGCTGCAAGTGCAATTGTGTTAATGTGCCCTAATGCAAGCAATTACCGCAAGGATGGGGCACCTAACATTTGACCTAAAATTTTCCTGAATTGTTCTCACAGCTGCTTTCTTAATTCCAGGTCCAGCCTGCTCCTGCTGTTCCCAGCTTGGGGGGGTGGCCACACGTGGGGCACGCAGAGGTGCCCGCTCGCTGGCCACAGCTGGAGTGCGGAGCCGGCAGCTGCCCGATGCCATCAGGGCAAAAGGCAGCTCCTAAAGCAGAGGAGGGAATAAGCAGAATATACAGCAAATTGCAGGTGTCTCACAGCCCTGGCTTGTCTGCTGTTCTTTCTTTTTTTGGTCCCAGCTTTGCAAAATCATCAATTTTCATGGTGGGGGTGAGACTGCATGTTTGTCAACAGTTAACCCAGAAGAAATCCTCTGTCTTCCTAACATTAGTGAGGCCTAGTTATGCTTACCAAATAATGCATTTTTCAGCAGATCTTTCTTCCACTCTGAAAGCTTTTAGCAGGAGGAAATATCAGCTGTGTCAAGAGAGAAACAAATACTAGTAGAAAACAGACTTCATCTGAACTGCATTTAATAGGGGCCAGAAGCAGTGAACTAAGGATATTCAGCTGAAGTAGTTCAGTCAGAGATAGCTAAACTTTTTACTGTGCTTATTTAAATAGAGAGGCTTGAACTGGAGATTAGCTATTTATCAGCTGCATGATGGAATGAGAACATCAGCTGCAACATATTTCAGAGTAAATTTGATATTTTATTCCCTATAAATCCACAGGCTCAAATTCTGCTCTGGTTTATGCCTGTGGGAATATGAAATAAAGGCATTAGCTTCCCACACTGTTTTGTGGCTTCATGTCCATGTATATCAGGGCAAATTTAGTTTATGTTGGTTCAGTTGTTCACCTTAATTTCCCAACAATGAAAAAGAAAAGGAATTTTAATATTTTTAATGCTGGTGAGTATATGTGCAAAGAAATAAGCTCACAGAACACATTATATGTCATGGGTAGGGAAACACAGCTCCAGATATCACCAAAGCATTTCCTTATGTACTTTTGTAAGGATTTCACTTCAGGAGTGTGCTGTAACCCAACAGTTTCCCACCCAGGCTTGGGTTTGGGTTTTTTTTGCCCGATTTTCACTAAAGGTATCTACTGACTCTGCTCCTCACTTCAAAAAACTGTTCCCAGGTCCTCAGTGGAGTAAATTCTATATTTAAAGCTTCTATTCCCAATCCCACTGAGTTTCCCTCATGTCTGCAGCTGGTAGCAGCCCTGCTCCCACACACCAGGTACCACCACTGCCTAGGAAAGGCAAACCCTACCGGCGTCTCACGTTTTGAAAAAAAAGGCTGCTAACCACTACACTACGAGTGTTTAATTTGCTCAGATCGATTTCTGTCAAAGGTAGCCTGGAAGCTTTGCTCCCTTCCCCCCTCCCCCCCCAGCTTGTCTTTGCAATGTTTCTTTCTCTCCTGCTGCTCAGTTCAGCCTCATTGGCATTTATCTGGTGACCTGTCGTTATCGGGGGCTCCCCAACAGATCCCTTGGATTTGCACAAAGTCATTCCCGCTCAGCCACAGGGAAGCTTGGCTCAGATATCTGCTTGACTTCAGCTCATTTACATGTCAAGGATGTTAGTCTGCCTGTAAGGACTTTTTAGTTTGACTTGTTTGCTTGATTTTTGATATATAAAGTAGACTGTGGTTGGGTTTGGTTTAGTTTTTTTTTTTTTCCTTTTTGAGGAAGGGAGAGTCTCTAGGTGTCTCTAGGTTCACAAAAAGAAGAGATGCAGGCAAAAATGTAATTTTCTGAAAATTTACATTCATTTTAGGTTCCTGAGTACTGATAGAGGGAAAGATTTCAAAATATCTACATCAAAGACTAGTAAGTCTGAAAGGGATGTTACTTCCTTTGTTTTATGAATAAAGGATTTAAAAGAAAAAATTATGCACTGTAGCTTGTCAGTGTTTTAGGGAATACTGTTCATTTCTTTCTGTCAGTGTTCTCCAGAATGTGGTGACAGTAGCAGCCTTATCCCTCTTGAACTTTGATTTCCCTCAAAGTCAAAATGTAAAACATACATCTGAAAGTTCTTGCCCTGGAAAAGCAGAGGGCTATCAGTAGTATTATTATGATTGTGCCCCCCTCCTGCTCCCCCCCAAAAAAGGAAGGGAAAAAATTTGTACTTGGCAACATTTTGTAGTTCTGTTTCTCACAACTCTTTTTGTGAATTTGAGTAATCCAATTATTCAGAAAATAAATAATTTTTAAGAGCTTTTGCTGTCTTCTCTGCTTAGTAGCCAGCACCTAGAGGAAGGACAAATATAATCCACAGACTCTTCCAGCTGTGCTGAGATGCTTGCCAGAGTAAATATTGATGGTTTAGGCCATGCCTAAACCATCAGAGAACCAGACACATGTGCATGAATTATGATAAGCAGGAATGTGCTACAACATTGAAGAAGGTGCATTTTTGAAGAAGACAAGCATGAACTAGGCAAAGATATCTTTGTATCAAGATCTCATGCCTGCTGCTCTGGTAATGTCCATGTAATCCTACACTGTCATCTCCATGCTGAAATGGAACTTCCTAGTGAGACCTCCAAGTCACCAAGCACCAAAGACACGGTCCAGGAGTGCTAGGCTATGACCATAAGTCTATATTGCAAAGTCAAGTAACCGTCCTGCACTAATAATACAATGTCAGTTTCCCCTGTGAATTGAAGAAAAAATCCTGAGTGGCCTTTTGCTGAGCATGAAGGGAGAACAGGCAATGCCACAAAAGGCAGCAAAATACAGCACTGTTTTCATGTGTTGCCAGTCCTGGCTGGGAATAGCAAAACCCTTGAGCTGAGCTGCTAGACTCATGATCCGTAGGAATGTATGTGCGAGGGCTTTTTTCATTTTTTTGGGGTGGGAGCTGATAAGTACTTTTAGCATCTGTGAAAGCGTTTTCCAGAATGGTGACCCTCATGGGCCATTCCTTTTCTCTCCATGTTATCATGTTATGAGCCTCTATAAACATGATACAGAACACTATTTTTGGGTCAATCGTGCTGCTGTTTCAATTGCTAATTTTTGGCTCAGAGAACAGTTTTAACAGCTCTCTGCTGATCTGCTTCCATTTTCATCTGAAAGGCTGATATTCAGACAGAAAAGCTTTTGCGTGGTTCTGATTTGTATCTTCTGGTTTGCATGAGTCAGTTCATCCACCCCTCATTGCTGCCATAGCTGTGAGCCTTCAAGGAACTTGACTTTATGCCTTTTGTGTTACCAACCACTGATCCCTCTTATTTTCCAGCTCTACTTTTTTGGCTGCTGCATGTTGATGTCCACTGACTTGGTTTGTGGAGCCTTTCTGTGTAGCTGGATCACCTTTAAAAAAGGATGTTCAATTTCTGCACCTCCCTTGGACCCTGTTTCTCTGGAAGGACCCGGACAACCTAGCCCTAACAGTTTATTTGTGGTGCTGTTTTGAACTATTGTCCATATTATGAATGTACAAGGTTCATTAGGCACTGAGGGTTAGAATAACTTGTGCATTCTTTTTAACTGAATCTGGAGTAATGATTTTATTCTCCAGCATCCCTGAGAGAATTGTTCCTTAAAAGTATAGGGCAGAGTTGATTTGGATAAAAACTAATTCTCAAAGAAGAAATGAAGCCAGTGCTGCCAACTTCACTCTCCCCACAAGACCTCAGAGACTCACATTATTCCTTGTGTTACTCCTCCTTACTTTAACCTGCTAAAGTAATGACCCACATAGAGGGGAAAGGACTTGATTGTAATTATTTCTGTGAGTAATACTGCCTAGTTCATAGGAGATGGTCTAAAAATAGGAACTCAACAATGAAATGACATGAAGAGGAGAACCTAGAAATCATGGGATACTTAGACTTTTTTTCTGAGCAGACCAAAACAGGTTCATTTTGTCCATTTGACTATGTTTGTTCAGGGAATGTTCTCTTTCCACCTTTAGTTTTAATGGTGAACTGGATAAAGAGAGTGAAAAGAAACAGCACACATAAAACAAATCAATGTGGCTTCAGTAGCAGGGGCTCATGTAAGTGACATCTCAGTGAAACACTGAATCTAAGGTACTATTGTCTGAATTCAGGTCTGATTATGTGGCTGGTGTCTGCAGCAGATGTGATGACAAGTAGGTTAAGAGCAATCATGCTTAGGTGCTTTCATATCAAGTGTCTACTTCAGTTCAGAAGATAAATAGGAAATAATGATTAGCTTGCTTGGAAGTAAACTCTAACTTATCAATTAGAAAACTATAAAGGATGAAAAAACAACATGAATTTGTCTCAAGACAATGCTGAAGTATTTAAGGTGGAGAAGGAAAGGTTTATGGAGCCATTAATATTTTATGTGTCTTAGAATTCAGTCTAAGAAGCTGATGGGTTTCGTGAGACATAGTCAATATTGATTGTTTTCATTGAATAAAACTTTGTAGTGAAAGGAGATGTATAATTTGCCCACTTTCCCAGTGAATATGCAGATTTATCTCCCATCAGTTTTTATATATTTTATCTTAACAAAAGTTCACATCATGCATGTGAAAAAAGAAAAAAAAACCCTTACTCCAAAAAATTTTGCTCCTGTTAGAGATGCAAACTCACTTCTAAGATGCTCATAGAAAGAAAGCACTATATAAACAACAAAGGATTTTACTTTCTCAAAGAACATGAGCCAATTCTCTAGTTTTGTTGTGTTGTATGTGTCTAAACACATAAATCATATTATATATCTATTATAACAATGAGGCTAAAGTCTGCTCTGTCCATTATTTCCCAACAATCCTAAGATTAAGCCTAAATAAATATAATAAATATATTCTACCTATTGAATCTTGTAACATGCATACTATTTTGAATGTATGTGTGTGGACGTGGATGTATATAATCCTTTCACACTGCAGTATGCATAGCTGAGATAAAGGAGCAGGACAAATGTTGTTTTTTCTCTAAAATTGCTATTCAAATGCTCTACTTAAAGGCTAATGGATGCAATAAAATAAAACAGAGAAAGATGTTTTCCACTATCTGTCAGGAAGGGAGTGGTCCCTCTGCTGCCTGGGACACTGGGCTTCTCAGGAGCATCACTGGGGAGACGACAGGCTCTGAGCACCTTCTCAAGGTGTGCTGGCATTCCGTGTTTAAATTAGTCTTCCCCTCACACCACGATGATGTGCCTGCCACATGGTTGGCACAAGGACCACAAGAGGGAGGTAGTCATCGTTAAATAAATAGTAGGAACTTGCTTCTGATACTCTACACATAGAAGGAAAAATCTGTTTCAATAATTAAGGCTTCGTAGATGTGACTAGAGATAAAAATAGATAAAGAATGTGGTTTTGGCATGACTGTAGCACACTGGCTCGAACGGAGAAGGCTTTGCATGGAACTCAACCAAAGAAAAATTCACTCTGGGTAGTTGTATTACAATTCCATTTAGTGAAGCAGAATGATCATGGCTTGTATTAAGTAGGTAATAATGAAGCATCATAAACAATGTCAGGATGCAAGTCCAGGACGAAGCAGGAGCTTTAACGAGGTCCAGCTTGCTGGGAGCTTTTTGAAGTGTCCCTAGCTTGTTCACAAAGCCAGAAAGCAACAAAGGCAACTCTGACAGCTGCGAGAATGTCTGGTTTAGAAAGAAGTTTTATGTGTGGATAACACCAGACTGGGATTCAGCTTTCAAGTACTAACTAGCTCTGTGGCTTGCCGGAGCCCTAATCATTCTGCACAAACTGTCTCACCATAATGGGCTGCACAAATAATAATTCTTCACAAATCAGATCCACACCATCAGCTTCCGGAATAGGCAAGTCTAGTTCATCGTGGCAAATAGCATAAGTCAGCAGAACCCATGCTGTGTCTCACTAGCCCTGTTTAATAAGCAATCTAGGCTCTGAAAGGGAGAAATCAAACACTGGCTCTGTGGATGTATGGATGGTATGAAGTATTTGCAACTACTCCAAAAGAGCAGCCAGCAGCCAAGTCAGATGGCTAAACCAGATTCATCCCACTCAAAGTGCACTGTAATCACTGTGGACTCTTCTGAGTCTTTGTAAAAGAGAATTAGATATTTTTATTTTTACTTGTTTTTTTTCAGAGGAAGAAGGGGTTTGGGTTGCTGACAAACTGAAATTACATAAGTATATATACTCTTGAGAAAAATGCCTTTTAGCATTAAACTGCATTTTTTGCTTTTATTCAGCTTTAATTTCAGCATTAAATTTTTCCTTGAGGATATTAAAATTATTTTTTCATTTATGTAAATTAAGATCAGCCATTCATTAACTAATTGTCACCATTATTACAGCTCTCCTAAGTATTATTAATTAGGTGAGTGGTATATTTAGACTTTAACATCTCTGTCAGAAGAGTTTGGTTTAGCATACCTAATGCTCTGAAAGCACTGAACACACTCTATATAATGTAGGACTTAAAGACAAGTGCAGGGGAATGTTTTTGGGATCCCACTGGAGTTATCTGTGGTAGGGAGGGAGAGGGGAGTTCCAGGGAACAGCAACTGAGAAGCAAAAGAGAGAGGTATAGAGGGTGGAGATGGATACACTGACTCAGACACTTCTTCCTGCAGCAGATGGCTGGGGCACTACTGGAGCCCAGCTGATGCAAAGTAATATGTTATTTGGCAGTGATGACTAGTTTTCATGTGCAAATACCTTAATGTTTCTACACGTTTGGGCTGATGCTGTGAGAGCAAGTGACTGAAGCCCTTTCTACACTGTTAATTTGTTTCCCGTGATTCCACATAGGCAGGGCTTCTGCAACCCCTTTTGATCTTGCATGGATAATATACATTAAAACATGGTAATTTCTTCATCTAAGACTCAAGCTGTAATCTCTATGGGGCAATAATAATCTTTTATGTTGGACTTGTAAGGAGGTAAGGGGGTGGTTCCGGTTCCTCAACTGTGAGCCTAGAAGTGACTGCAATCTTATTAGCAGCTAGGATAATAATAACAATATCCAGTGCACTAATGCTGTGTCTCTAAATTGGCTCTTTTACCATTGTTTTGCTTAAGAAACAGTAATCCTATAAATGTCTCGACTGCCCATTGCTCTGATTATAAAAAGCAACTTTCCCCACCTACAGAGTCAGAAACATGATTAAAATCAAACATGATTTATATTGCAGAGGCATCTCGCTGATCCCCACCATTTCCTCTTCTTGCATCTCACTGTCAGGAGCTACACACACACCTGTGAGATGCTTCTCTTCATGCAGAAGAAAACAGAGACTGTTTGAAAGGTGTGTCACTTAGTCACTTGACCAGACAAAGCTCTTCACATAAACACACTAGAACAGCTTCTCAAAGCTCAATGCCAGATCCATGTGCTGTCCCTCTTCACGCTGGAGTCAAATCTATGACTGCCAACCTCAGCTCCAGGTTCATTGTGACACAGGCAAGAGGACACAGTTGCAAGGAAGTTGGCAAATGAAGAAAGTTAGAAAAATAAAGTGGAGGAATCAGGAACACTTGATATGGCATGAAAATGAACCAGTTTTAGAGCAGAGAGAAACTGACTTCTGGAGGGAAGTGGATGAGAGGAGTGGGGTACAGTGGTTGTTCTTCCCATGACACCACATGTCAAGGTGACACTGAAGTTAGCTGGCAGGAATCCTTGACCTGCTCTGGTAAAGAGTCAGTGCAATGGGGATACTCAAATTGTGTTGGTCTGCAAATGAAACTTTTGGCAAACCGGGTGTTTAACTGGATTCAAATGGTTAGCTCTATTTTCCGAATGAAGAAAAACCCTACTTCTTTTTGATGATACACACACAAAAAACAAAACAAAGTTTTGTTTAAATAAATAAACAGGGAGCTACTGCTCTTCAGGCTCTGGATGCGAACCAGCAACAGCAGTGTTAAGCCATTTCAAAGCAGAGTGAATGCGATTTTCACACCTACTCTTTTTTAATTTAGGTCCACTTGAAATCCAAGCATCCCTTTATTACTAATTTGTTACGGCAATATTAATTAATGGTTTTGCTCTACAGCAGTAAGAATGCTGTTTAGACTGAGTGAGATAGATTAGAAGGACTACAAGATTAGAAAAACAATCTGTAAACTGGTCAGATGCAGCTGGGGGTCACCTTGTTCTCCTGAAATGAGCACACTGCACTCGGAAAGCCTGGGACTGTCTGGATGGATTTCTACCAGTAGAGACTCTTTAGGGCTGGCAGGATCAGCGCTCCTTGGTGTTCTCTCCTATTTTGGATTACAAAAAAATTTGCTCCCAAGGTGGGGAAAAACAATTGTTAGACTTCCATAAAAGCTGAGAACTGAAGAAATAGCATATCATTAGAAGGACAATATGAGTTCAGAGCAAGTATGCTAGGAAACAAGGAGCAAGATTCAGTGACTTGGGGAAGAAGCACAGTTATAATTTCCACTCTCATGACTTGCTTTATCTCTGACATTAACAGATAGAAACCAGGCTTCTATCCTGGCTACTTCGATCACCATGCCCAGCCTCAGGCCATCAATAGTATTTATTTTGCACTTCAGTGGCATAACACAGATAAGACATCTAGTTTGAGCAAGAACAGTAGATGGCAGATCAACAGGCAAATCTTGTGACCTTTTCAGCTGGTCCTTGGGTTATCCCAACTACCTCCTATTCACTTTATACATGGGCAAGAACTCAGGTTCCCCAGCCATTTTTGTACCAGTAGGAAAGTAACAGAATTGGATGAAAGCACTCTTGAGGGCTGTAAAGAAGCCACAATCTCAATTATTTTGTCTTTACATTATGAGAGTAATATTTTTCCTGATGTTAAGTGTGATATGCTTTTGTTTATATTTTTGGTATAATTTTGCAGTCCACACATTGTGGAAGAATTCCACAGACAAAAATCAGAGGCACAGTGATGTTTTACAGAACTAGTATTGTAAAGTACTTGCAATTTCTCGGTGGGTTTTCAGCCTGAGCAAGTGAAGGGCAGGAGCAGCAGCTGAAGAAGCAAGTTAGACTGCAGCTGCCCCAGCAAATTCATCTATTTCTGGCTTTGCTATTCTTGCATTTCTTTGTTTTGCCTGAATCAGAGGAGATCAAGCTGGCAGGATTTTACATCTACACTCCGCATTTCCAGGTGGTTCAGGAAGCCTCCTGTGTAGGCAGCAGCTATCAGGACAGACTGGAGGATATGGTGCCGCTTTTGTCATTTTACATTGAATCTCCCTTGGTCAGCAGGAAAAGTGGCTGTCAGTCTGAGGGCATGCCCGAGGGCCAGGCTGAGGGATGCCAAGTCCCCTGGGAGCCCTGATGAGCACAGCAGAAATGTCAGTGGTAGGGAGGCCCACCTCATAAGGATGTCTGAACTTTTTTGACATTTTCTTGAACACTGTGAAATCCAGAGTTCAGCACAACTGGATTACCAGTATTAAAAGTTTTTGGCTTTTCCTATCTCCAGTCAGGCGCAGGCTGTATTCAGGAAAAGACAAATTCTAGCCTCCTGATAACAGCAAGGAAAAGAGATATACAAAGCTGGAATATTGTTTGTAGAGGAGATAAACATAATCCTGGATTCTACAAAATATTCCAAATATAGGTGAAACTGTTATAGTCCATCTCATTTACCTGTCCCTACTATCACTGAGTTAGCTACCTGATATTCTAACAAATACAGTGAAGCACATGAAAAGAGTGGATGGTTGGATAGAACAATTTCTTACTCTGCGAAGAAATTAAAAAAACACCAATATTTCAAATTCTGTCTCTAATCTGTTTGGATTTCAGGGTGCTGTCTTGCTTTTAAACGGTTTTGAACACAAAACAAACTGAGCCTACTAAGTAGGAATCACTTTGAAAATGTAACTTGAAATATGTCCTTGAAAAGGTGCTTTGCAGAAGATCAGGGAGACAAGAAGGAGCTGACACAACTTTTGGAGCAGCTGGCTCTGACCACAGCTCCATGAGAACTACAGTCTCCCTGACATGGTTACCACTGCTTTGACTGACCAGACAGCCAGATGGGCTGACTGAAGCCGTGAGGAAAGACAATCACTTGATGAGTGTCTGTCACTTGATGACATATGGCATAACACAGCAAGAACAAGTAAAGATGCTTCTGGATTTAATGCTTAAGCTACAGCCCAGGCAAAGTCAGTGGAAATATGTCTGTTGATTTCAGTGCAAGTTGAGTTTTAACATATGTGAGTAACATAAATTCAGGTTTTATGTCATGGCTGCAATGTCTGTTGATGAGAGCAGCAAGTAAAGTCAACAGAAATCAGTGTTAAGGCTTATCTCTCAATTAATGTGCTGAATGCTGGCGTTAAAAGTGCCTGAGTAATTTTTTAGTTGGACAATACATAACCACTCAAAAAATACTGACAAAGAAAGTTCATTGATACCTTTTCACTGACATTTATGCTTCCAGAACAATGAGAAGAAGAAGATAAGGTGGGCAGAAGTCAAAAGAAAGGACAAAAGGCCATAAAAAAGGGAATATGCACTAAAGAATGTGTTCCCTATTGAACAACCGGGGAGCCAGGTAAGATTTGATATTCAGGTAGAAGATAATCATGAAGTCAAGCAACGAGGGATACTTGTGGTGCAGTTTCAGAACATGACAAACCATCAGTCAATGAATGCATGGTAGTTACCTGCTGACCCCACCCAGCAAAGTTCACTGGGGGCAGCAAAGCAGCCAGTAGGACAGTACTAGAGATTCATCTTTATATCCAATTGATAGACTTCCATGGGGCATCTCATGGAAGGCATCTTATCAAAACAAACTGCTTTCTAATAAAACTAATTAGGGCAGGAAACAGCATGGATTTCTCATTTAAAACTATCCGTACTTCAGAGGAGTACTGGGAAGATGGAACTGCCAGGTTGGCAAGGCTTCAAAAATGCCTGCAAAGCCTTCTGTGAAGATCACTGCCATTATTAAATAATGTTATTATCCCATTGGTGCATGGAGTTTACAAACCAGAATTAAAAGGAAGATGAGGATCATTATGATGTATTTTAGAATTTCTTACATTTCTCATGTTTCCTTTTTGGAAACATAGGAAGGAAACTTCTGGGTCACCAAATATAATTCCTGGACCCTTCAGGCAATCATGTCACCTAGAGGATTCATCCTTGATCAAACTCTTTGAAGATCTAATGAACATCTTTACTAATGTTAATGAGAATTGCTACTAATAATTTGCATTTACACACTACTTAAGGATCTTGAAGTGTTCTTTCATATAATATGCTCATTTTTATTACAAGCATATTGAATTCAAATGACTTGCCTAGGGTCTCACAGCAAGCCATCAGCAGAATGACTCCCAGTGCTTTGCATTAAATCCTGGACATTAACAGCTCCCTTCATAAAGGGAGCTTTGTAGTGGTAGATCACCTCCTGGTGCTAGTGGATCAAACCTTTTATGATAACTCAAATAAATCAAGAAATTACTTGAACCTGTGTAATGCTTCCTAGTGTCTGCAAATCCTGGCTTCCTTTGAACTTATAAAATTGACATAAGTCTGAGTAATGCTAAGATAGCCTTTGGCATATGACCAACTATGAGATTTTGATGTGCTAAGTATGTACCTCAGGTCTGTATTTTCTGTATGAATACAGCAGTAATCTCTACATTTGTTCCAGAAAAACTTCAGAGCTTTCACTATCGCATGTGCTGCTGGAGGCATATTTGAAAACAACAACAACAAAAAAACCAGCCCTAAAAGTAAGCTTATAATAAACAAAAATGCTTAACTTTTCTAGTGGCAGAATTGTTTGAAGAGTTTACTCTGATACAGGCACATTCCATGTTATTACTTTCCCCTCTGAATGGCACTGTCCTCACAAAAAAACTAACTCTAAAAGGAGAATGTGGGGCACCCGTTTGTTTATAGGCTCCTTTCTATCAAGAAAGATGCTGTATCACAGAATCACCTGATTTTTCTGCCTGTGTCAATATTATCATTCTCTCTAGCAAATTGAAACTTTGGTATTTCCCCCTACATTTTTCTTTCTCATCTATGCCTTCTATGGAAAGGGCTACAAATCACACCCAGTGATTTCAGGACACAATTTTCAAGCTTTTGCCTGTGGCATCTAGCTCTTTCTATGAGAAAAGAGCTACTTCATGGCATAGCAATTGCTATAACATCAGAGGAGCCATCTGGGTGGAACAACAACAGCTAGAGCAATACCGATCCCATTCATTGAAAGAGTTCCTCCAGTGTGGTGGTGGCCACCCAGGAGCTCTCACCTGTGGCAAGTGGTGACATTTGCTTCTGCTGGGAATGTGGCTGGGCAGCCGAATGTTAAAGAGGGCCTGCAGGGCCGCCTGCGCTGCTTGACCCTTGGCCAGCTTCTTGCTACGTCCTGAGCCTTCAAATGTTCTCCCGTCCACTCTCACTGCCATCACAAAACTCTTGATGTGCTGCTTCTCCACTGTTTCTGACAGGCAGACGTACCGTAGGCCCGACCGCAGCTCATTTAGCAGCACCACTGGGTTCTTCTCGCTCTCTGCTTTGGATGCCATCTTGTGCTTGTTTTGCTTACTGTGGCCCATTAAGTCCAGCGTATGGCAGAGCAAGCGCCCGTGTCGATATGCAGTGGAAAGCAATTCGTTATTAACGGGGTTAAAGACTGAAAAGTCCTCGCTGTGTGTAGATGGTTCAAACTCCTTGAACAGAGTATCTGGAAAGTCTGCCTGATCAGAAGTAAAGTCCGTGGATGGGTTGATGCAGTTTCCCATGGCAAAGTGAGCTTGGCAGGCGTTGGGGAACTGAACGAACGACTTCAGAGCTAGCTCCGCAGCACGCATTTTGGCTTTCTTTTTTGTGGGCCCTGTGCCTTCAAATGTAAGTCCATTTACTTCCACAGCAACAGCAAAGACTGGAGCATGCACTGGACCTGTCTGGGAAACCATTTTATATTGTAAACCTGGTTTAAGTTCATGTAGCTGAACCAGAGCGTTCTTTGGCGTCACTGACCATGAGACTTTCTTCCAGATGAGTTGGAGTTTGCAGAAATGACCATTATTGCCTTCTTCTAAGGGTCTTTTTCTCTTACTGCTGGATGTCCCCCCTCTTGCCCTCTCATTAGAAGATATTGGATGATCCTCCAGGTTGCCAATGTTCCGATTTTCCTTTACTTCTGCACTGCTGGTACCTGTCAGTAAAGAAAGAAAAAACCTCACATTACAGTTGTCATCATAGTAGCTGACATTATGCCTAGGGCTGGCAGAACAGCTAAAAAAGAAAAAAACTTAATGACAGATATCCTTGCTTAGCCCTTTTTGGGGTTTTTCCTCAAATATCTGTATAATAGTGGGTTTATTATTATTATATTATAGCACAGATTTTCTGCATGTCTTGAATATTTACTTGTCTCTAAAGTACTACTTCTATTAGTCACTAGCCTCCTGTTTTAAAAAAAAGATTACATCATTCAAAGACTAAGCATAACTGATGCCATGTGACTTAAATGAACTATCATATTCACCCTGGATAATTACTAGTAAAAAGTGAATAGTTTGCAAAGTTCCCTTAGGCTGAGATTTGTTCTATAATCCATGTGGGTGAATGCTCATGGACACGTTATTAGAAATCAGAAATGATTCACAAATGATTCACAAGCAGAAAAATGGGCAAACACATTGAATAATTTATTTGCAATGAATACATTGACTGGCTCTACTCACACCATAGACTCTTGTGTTTCTAACACTATGAATCCAGCCTAAGAAATGATCTGACACACCTTCCCAGCATTTGAAACAATAATTTGGTCTGGACTCAGATTCCAGTTTAATAAGTGAGAGTCTTTCTGTCAAATTCAATTGCAGACACACTTAGCTCCTGCATCAGCAACAACTAATATTGCAAAAATTCTAGATAAATCTAAATGAGACTAGGAAAAAACCAGGGTATCATGACGGGTGTAATTACTGATGTAAAGAATGATCTATGTCAAAGAAAATCAATGGGAGAGAGTGACTGCCAGGAGCACCAGGAAGGGAATGAAATGCCAGCGGGGAGCTGTGGAGGGAGCATGCCATTGCTGTTGAGCCAATGAATCATGCATTGCTCTGAACTACGCCTGTGCAATGCCCGTGCTGCGAGGCACTGCTCTTTGCTACAGCAGGTGAAAGACTGAGAACGGGGATTCATCTCACTGAACGAGACAGAAAATGTGCTGCTGTCTAAGTAAGCATGCTGTAACATTTCTGTCATTTCTGATGAGTCTGTTTAAGTGTATTGCATTTCTGATGCATCCTCCAGTCCTCCTGCGTGTTGCTTGGGGCAGAGGCAAGTTGAGGAAATAAACATGAGTCTAACCACCCCGTGAAGCAACCCATCCCTGGAGCGATGCACCTGATCCCTTTCTGAACCGCCTGGTACCTGCTGCATTCCAACCAGCGCTCTGCGAGGAGCCTTTCCCATGCTTTGTTATTGCCAGAGAGCAGCATGGCCCCTGTGCAGGTTGCCTGAGTCCCAAGCACAGGCACTGTGGTCCTCCGAGGACAGAGAATGGTCCTCTCGCTTTCTGCAGGACCATGGCCATATTCATTTTCCTCTCTACCCTGATGTAGAAGCTGGCTTCAAGGATGGAAGGGGTGACCTGCTGGCTATGCCTTGAGGAGCTTCTGCTGGAGCAGTGTGTCTTTGCTGCAGCCCAGTATCAGGCAGAGAATTATGTGGAACCAACCATCACGATTAAAATCCTCCTCTATAAACTGATGAGTTGCACTTGTATTGAATATCAAAAGACTTTTTCCCATCAGAGCAGTAAGTCTGCACTCATGCAAGTTGTTCTACAGAAAGCAGCTGATCACGTGGCTGCATTGTGTGTCTTGGGGGGCATTTGCAGGACTGAGGCTTTCAGCTCCCTTTCCTGAAACCCCTTTGGTACACACTGCGTTTCCAGCCTGTGTCTGGAGAGCTATGCACTGCAGTGCTTTGCTGAGGCAGAACGGGAACTGACAAATTAAGGTTTTAGTGACTAGTTAATTTTTACTTTCTGAAACTAAGGGGAGAGAATGAAGACAGGTGAGGAAGAAAAGAAAAAGAAATACATAATAGAGAAAGAAAAATTAAATCATATGGCATTCAGCTGTATAAAATGTGACATCTTTAAACCAGCCTCTCTGGAAATAAGACATTTAAAAGGTCAGGTTAACTAAGACACAAGGATAATGTGGTCTTTTCTCATTGACTTCACAACTCTATTTATGGAAGCTCTGATCTGAGAGGGAAGTAGATGCCAACTTTAACTTTGCTCTATTTACCCTGGCAGTGGCTTTGGCTGCCCATTTTCCACTGTGACCATCTCTCGTGTTTCCAACCCACTCAGAATATAACCCTTTGGTAGCTTGCATTTTTTGAAATAAAGGTGAAATACTTTGACTCAGACTTTTTTTTTTACTTTTGGTTCTGTAACCAAAGTTACATCCTCTCTCATCATACCTAATAGGTTTTTACAGAGACAATTATGGTACATAATGATATTGTAGTCAAGAAGCATGAAAAGAAAGATAGTTCTTGCTTCACACTATATTCAGGTTTGAAAAGAATATGTATTGGTTAAGCACCACTGAATAGGAAAACTCAAGGGGTTATTTGTATTTATAATTCATATTGTCTTATTCCATCTGTTTTTTCTTCCATAGGCAAAGAACCATGTGAACATGAATGTATAACCTTAGCATCTTACCGTAATCACCCAAACTTACACAGTGGTTAAATAAAAACATGGCAACATAAAATAAACATTACTTTATTGTCTTAAATTTTGTCTATGAAGTTGTCTAGTGCAGGTTTTTGGTCAATGGGGACTTTGCCCTGATGTACTGAAAAAAATGCAGAGATGCAAGTGTAAAACTTCCAGAGATCAGTCACAAAGGACAAGTCACAACATTGGTGATGTGTCTATCTTTATGGTATGTTTTGGCCTAGTCACAGTGTAGGAAATCCATGAAAGTACCCTTGCAGTCAACCAGATTTCTAGAGGACCTCGTCTTGAAGCACCAGGAAATAGCTCAGTTCTTCACAGACCTCAGCGAGAGCAGCATTGGGCCAAAAGTCATTGTGGGATGTAAATCAGAGGTAGCCTAAATCCAGTGAGTGCCTCAGAAAGTCTTTGAGCCTGATGGACTCCTGTGATACCTGCCAGCAGATGGGCAATGTGAAATTACTTTATACTTTCAGGTATCTTTGAAATAGGAGGTCTTTGAAATGTGTCTTTTATGAGACCTCTGTGTAGCAGACATAAGATTACCTCTCTAATGGTGGCACATGTACTTCTATTGTGAAAATCAGACAAAGCAGGCAAATGACACCAAACTATGTAAGATAAATACTGTAAGCAGCTGTAATAGAACAATCACAAGCAATTTTAGAAATGAAGAGCAGTAAAAGGAAAGGGGTAAGTCAGAGGATGCACAGAGGGAAAATGCAAAACTGTGGATCATTTTCAGTCCTGTTATCTCTCATAATGTCTTTGCTCTTGAGTTCCCAAAACACATTCTCTACATTTGGAAATAATAAAGATAATAAAATATGGTTCTCCTATGATGAAAGGTTGGAAAATAATAAAATTGTAATGGGAGGGAGTTAAAAAAATAAGGGGAAAGAAAAATATAATTTTTTTGGCAATAGTTTCTAATTTATTGTGTAAGATTTCTAAAAAAACTCCACAACTCTGCACTGTATTATCTTCTCAGGTAACTTTATTCCTTGATTTTTTGCAGTTTCACAAGCAAGAAGAGACATTGCAATCTTGTATTTGTTTCAGTAATTGGATGGGAGAGAGGAAAGCAGTTAGTGAAATATATTTATTTATACATTATTCCTCAATCCTCTTTCATTTTTTTCTCCTTTTCATCATTATGCACAGTAGAGTTAACCTAGAGAGTCTGCATCATCAAGAGCTTTTCAGAACTATAATGCATCACTAATAATGACACTGCCTATGTCTGTGGGTCGTAAGGGCTCTGCAGAACTAGCCATCCAATACTCCACGCTACATTTGAAGAGATAATATTGTTCCTGTTGAAGGTTATCCTGCTGCCAAGCCAACTTCCAGGGAGGATGGGAAAGGAGAGGTGGTAGGTGGCATCTTCATTTTGGCTGGCATCTTTACTATTGAATTACAAGGGACAGTATACTACTGAAAAGCTATGATATTGAAATAAATAATTTGCAGTCTCTGTAGTATAGCAAACCTCTGATTTAACTGATATCTCTGTCAGATGAAGTTACTCTCTTTAGAAATGTTTAATAAGCATCAGATTGTTACCAACACATTTTCAACAATACAGGGAGGACTTAATTTTTACTTGTCTGTATTTTAATGTCTAACCCTCATTTGACCTGCTTATGTAGAGTGCATTTTTTGCTGTCCCTCTACATTACTTTGACTGCAGAGGTTAGAAGGATCGAACCTCTGTAACTCCTGGCTTACTTGAAAGTGAAAATATTTTAAACAAAAGGAACAGGTATGAACCAAGGAGCCAAAACCATGGTACCTTTGTCCAAGGTCAGCTATTACCTCAAGCAAGATGGCATTTTCATACACTTAATTAATCCACAATAGAGGATTGGGAACATTTCTGCTGGGGATTTTTAGGTTTGTATTCTTGACTTTAAAATAACAAACTTGTAGCTAACAACAGAAATCACTCCTCTTATATGAAAGTGCACACATATGTACTCTTAAATCTTCATCAAAGAAATCTACCTAAGGGAAATCTGCCACGATGTATTTGTTGCTGCTGAATCCTCTCCACCAGCTCACAGGGTTCAGACTGTTTAAAAAAAACCGTTAGATTTGGTGTGTAACACCATGCTGTGAAGGCAAGCCTTTCCAGTGCAAAAAAGTACAGGACTTTGCTTAAACTGAAGACAGAAAATTTGTGAAAGGTAATTGTTATTGCCTCTAGCTCTTCCAGAATGAAGACACTGTGCTTCGCCCACCTTATTATCTGAAATAACTGTGAAATCCATGCACATCTCTAACCAATCATGGAAATTAAGTACATTCATTCCTGAATGAGGACCAGACTATAGCTTAGCTTTAGGAATGGGAGAAATCCAAGCAATGGCAATAGACAAAACAGAGTTTTTGATTCTGTGGGCTCTGAGTGCTGGAAGGGGATATTCACTGTCTTCTTAGAGGCAGGGTCATACTGTGCAATTAAAAGCTCTGAGAGTCATACCACCTGTGGGGGCCTTTGACCAACACAATACAATGAATTCATTCAAAACAATGGATCTGGGGCTGGGGTTCATCCTACAAGACTGTGGAAATGGCTGAAATCCATATGTTGGGGACCATCACCATCAGGTCCCTCTGGAGACCCAGGGGACAGATGCATGCCTGCAGAAGGGTGATGAGCCATGTCTGTGTGTACGGCAGCATTGCACAAGAAGATCCACAGGAATCACACACTCCCACTAGAGGTATACCCTCAGTTTGCAAGTACCTGTGCCTGGTGACAGTCTGCCTTGATGCCGTGATTAAAGATCAGGGAAAGGCAGAGGTCTGTAATATCATGAAAGGCAGGCAGGCAGTGAACAGGGAATGATTATTCTCTGTTTCATGCAATCCAAGCACTAGACGCAGCAGCTTGAAGCAATAAAAGGGTGCATTTTTTGACAACACTAAATCACTGAACTCCCTGTTCCTGGTTGTTGTTGAGATCAGAAGTGTCAGTTGGCTGACCTGTCGAGAGGACCAGACAGGTCTGTTGATGTCTAAGATAGGATGGTTCAGGTGCAAACTCTAGCTGAGTAAATTTCTTGCTGGGTGCTAGAAAGATATACTGGGGAAGATATATGAGAAAGATATATGAGGGGAAGATCACCGTTTAAATGTCCTTTTTCTCAATGCATCATTAACAGCAAACGTTGAAGACATTTGTTAAGAGAAGAGCTATCTTTCCTATTTCTAATCCTGTGTGACATTTCTTAAATTCTTAGGTATTAGCTTCTAGAAATTAATAGGGTGGTCCTTATCTCACATGTTCAAGATAAGGTCCTCATCAGAGACTGATTATTGGTTTACTGAAAATGCCATTCCAAAGGTACCTAATGCTTTGATACATTTTTCTAGTATTAGTTCAAGGATCATAAACCACAGAAATAGTGTCTATATGCTAATAATCACCAGTTGAAAGTGCATGTGTAGTTAACCCAGCATGGATTGCAACTGTCCTCTGCTACCAGTGGTGAGCAACTGTTTTCATTTGCCTTTCCTGGGTTTTATTTCTTTTTCTGTTATTTTCCTTTTCATTACAAGTTGTTATTGTTGTTGTTGTTATTATCATTATATTTTATTTAAATTATTAAACTGGTTTTATCTCAATCCACAAGTTTTCTCACTTTTACAGTCTTGATTCTCTTCCTTCATCCTTCTGGGAGGTGGGGAGAGAGTGGCTAGAGTGGTGCTTAGTTGCCAGCTGGGGTTAAACCACAGTCCCTTTGTAAAATAGGTCTAAGGAACATGAAACAGGATTTGAATCCATTTTGGCTAGTGGGACCTTGCCTATTGTGTCTAGGAAGGGGCGCTCTCACAGGATGCTCATTGAGCAGAAAACTACAAACCACTTCTCTGCCTTGCTAGCATTCTCCTAGGCTGCTATTAAGTTGTTAACACAGAAAGTTCTTCTGCTTGTTCAGAGAAAATCACTGAAGCTCTTTAAAATGCCCAATTGCTACGCAATTACAGGATGCTATAGAAACCAATGGGATTTAGGCTACTACACTAGAAGTGAACACTGAAATATGTCTGTTTTAAAATTAATTCATCTTTTTCTTTTCTTCAGATGCTAATAGTAACACCTAAAAATGTGTTGTATGTGCCAAGAAAAAAATTGCTATCTTTATCACTGGAGTGTATGTTTGACCCAAGAGAGGACTAGGCAGGATGTCCCCGAAAACAGTGAAATTTGCTATTTCAGAAGACACAGCTTACCCTGTCCATGTGAGCTATTTTAAAGTCAGTGCAGGCATGAAGCAGTCTTGGCATTACAGCAGCAATAAGAAAATGGTGTTACAGTGTTTGGCTTGTACAAACGTCCTACATTACCTAAAAATAACTAAGGAGCACATTAGGGAAACATTACACAGGATGTGCCTGCACGAGATCATCATGTGCATAATAAGTTTCCTGTGTGTAGTTCCCATATCTTTTCCTGAAAATGTAGCCTCTATGGGACCAATTTTGAAGGTTTCTCAGGATTTTTTTTTAATTTACTTTATTTCTTCTCTTTGCTAAGATTTGTAAAAAACTGCCAGTCCCTGTGCAGCAGAAGGGTGTGATGTCCACGTGCTACTCGGCAGCAGAAAAACAGAGGGCTGTGCTCCCTCATTCCTTCAACTGCTATTCCCCTTGGTCCCACACCATGATCAAACAACAGCAGATTAGCAACAACAGGGGAGAAAAGCCCATTCCTTCCACCCACAGGCTCTAATAGGGCAGCATGACAGTTTATGTCTGGCTGGAAAAGAAACCCATCTGGTAGGTGATACTAAAACTCAAAGAGTTGCTCATTTGGTTTGGAAAAGCTTCCCTCCCTTTTTTTAATGACTCAGGATGCATTACGACAAGCAGGATTGGATATCACACAATAATTGCTCCTAGGTGATGAATGGGAGGGCTTACTGAGGATTATTCAGTCCTAACTGCACAATCCCAGATGTCTTGGTGTTTTGAAGGATTCACAGCTCTTTCTAAACCAGCAGCACTTTCCTCCAGCTCTAATACTCAGGGAGTATCAATGACTTTGTTCAGGTGTAAGGGCCCAAGAGAATCCAATAGCTAAATTTTGCGTTACATCTATTTC
The DNA here is from genome assembly GCA_004320125.1 of Scolopax mira. NCBI lineage: Eukaryota > Metazoa > Chordata > Aves > Charadriiformes > Scolopacidae > Scolopax > Scolopax mira. The sequence continues at coordinate 193,561 of BJBW01000411.1, forward strand.
ATTTAGACCTGGTTAATCATCTTTCCTCAAGTGGATTTTATTTTTTCTTCCCCCTCCAGGTCATCTCACAGAAGTAAAAGAGAGAACAGTTTTTCAAGTAGACGGCTTGTTCCTGCTGCCTTTACTTTTACAAAAGTCCTTTTGTCATCAAGGAAATAGAAACTGGGGGAAAGACACTTGACCTAAATATCCCATCTTTTAGTGACCGTGAGAAAAGCAAGTGAGCAAAATAAGTTAACATAAACAGGAAAGGAAAAGTTGTTCTACAGTCCCATAAACCTGAGTGTATACATCTCCATTTTGTAAGATTTTTTTCCTTTGCATTCATGGTACACCATTTACAGCCCCCCTCACTAGGGTCTGCACAAGGAAAAGTGGAAAGGTGAGCTGAAATTAACCCCTCCTTTGCTGAAAATTGGAGACTCTGTTTGCACTCAGCATCATGGAATTTTGAAACTTACAAATTTGCATTTACTGGGCTTATGACTGGCAATATTTGCAAATCCACCTCCTTTCCACAATTGCCTCTACGCTTTTACCATTAAACTTTATAATTCATCTGCTTATAAAGAAAAGAGACTGCTTACTTAAATTGTCTTCATCCTCCATGGTGGTTGCTTCAGGACTCAGGTACTTGAAGGGTGCTATGAAGGTTGACAGTATGCTTACTTTTTCTAGAAGAAAACAGAAAAAAAGAGACACATAAAATCAGCATTTTGTCAGTGCCTTCTGATCTAGTCTGATCACTCAGGTGAAAACCTCTTGCCAAGTCTGTTTCCTTTTTGTTTTCCCTGACTCTATAACCACACCAAAATTCACAAAACAGCAATACATTTCTTTCATCTGGCACATGCAGATACCAAATACATGTCCCTTCTGGTTTCTGCCTCCGTGTAGTGCTCTTTTTCCATGCTTCCCAGCATGGTGCCCGAGCACTTCAGAGCAGGTCCAGCTGGGAACAGGGGAGGCAGTGGGTCCTGGGAGGAGAGACATGCAAACTGCTCTAATGGATGAGACCATCAGCTCACCTCCCGTTATGTCCTCTCCCTTACATAGGCTGAACCAGAACTCTCAGGGAAAGCTCAAGTGTTGGTGGCACAAAAGACTACAAAACCTTCTAATCCTAGAAATTGTTGATCTGATTTTTTTTTTAAAACCTTTATGGTTTTTGGATAACACAGCACAGGGAGCTGTTATCCAAAATACATGAATTCTACTTGAAATCCTCCCTATTCACATCCATACTTAGTGCAATTCCTTCTACCTGCAGTTTCTGTTTATCCTGCAGATAATAGATGACACAGATGTTCACTTCCAGTGCCATGATCAGCCTCTGCATTAGATCCCAGGACAGATTCAACAAAGTAAGAACTGATACTGATTTATACCAGCTCAAAATTCGGCTCAGGATTTATCTACAGGGAAAAGTTGCTGTTAACATAAACACTAGATACAGGATTATATTGTTTTATTTGGTTTGTTAACTAGTTTACTTAGTTTATTGCTTAGTTTTTTTACACTGAAGTTTTTGTGGCAACGTACTGAGGACCAACATTAACAGAATGTCTACTTTAGCTAGCAGAAGACACGGAAATACACCTTATGTAGGTAATTCATAGCTGTGAAGGACTGAATTGCTTTCCTAAAGTACTTCTCTGCTTAGAAAGCCTCTGTTAGGTGGAAATGCTCAGAATCCTGCACACTGTGAACTATGCTGGGCTTTTATCCCAAGGCAGAAGCATCAAAACAAAATCAAGAATGTCTTTTTTCAAGTGACACAGGTAAAATTATTTCCGTGGTGACTTCCTTTACTGGTAAGAAAATGTTTCTCTAAATTTCCTTAAACTACTTAGCTGCTAATCTACCACTGGTCTAGATGGCATTCCAGATGAAGAGCTCTTAAACTTTTTCTAGCAGCACATCTGTTAGCTTTTTGGCCTTGTTCTTGCTATATTTGCAAATAATCCTTGCCCTTGTTAAAGACTGTTATCAGAATCCATCAATGCAGATGTTTGTCCTTACCGAGATAACACTATATCTCAACTCTATTATGAGAAATCAGTAAAAGCTCACTGCTCTTTGTTAACTAAATACAATGAACAGAATAAAGGATTGCCTGAAGAAAACCTTTTTCTGTCCAGAAATCTTTCAGACCAGATATATAATTGGAGTACAAATTAGCCGCCTTGAATTGCAGTTTCATTAAGGGATATTAGTGATGTCACAAACCAAAAGAATTAAGCTGTTTATGAACACTTTAACCAAAAGATTTTCTTAAATGAATACTTTGATACCATTTGGCTAAGGTGTTGCTCACTGAGAAATGTGCTGTCTCTGTACAACACTATCTCAGTGCATGTGAGACTGTTGGGTTGTGATCAGGATAAAGGCTGTTATTCATTCCTGACATTTCCAACTGGTTTCTTTGATTAAAGTGAAAAAAAGTGTAGACTTTTGGGACTGAATCCAAAAGCTACATTTGGTAAGGGGAATGCTTCATATGATAGATGTAGGATCAGGGGAGCCCTTGGCTTCAGCACCAGCGATGACTGTTGTGTCTGGCTATTGAGATGTGGTGAGCCGAAGTGTACTCCGCCTGTGCCTGACTCCTGTTGGCTGTCAGACCTTCAGGACTTACCCTCAAGACACTGGGTGGATATTGTACACAAGTTTAAAGCTCCTTCACTGAGAAAACAGTTTCACTTCTCATAGCGAGTTAATCCATTCACCAAGCAATGAAGACCCGTGCTTTCTCTCTGAGGTTGCTGACGCCTACTCCTGCCACCAATCAAAAAGCAAACCCATTTAGTTTTATGCTATACTATTATTGGGTAAAGGAATATTCTATGATTGATCTTTCATTCCAACCCATTTTGTGCATGCCAGATCTACAATGCGGATTTAAATGTATCAAATTATTTTCCCTTTTGCCCTAAGGGACTCTGAAGCTTTTTTGGTTACTATTTCCCACCTGTCTTCAAAGACTTTGGTGATGCCTTTGCTTTTTGTGGCAGAGAAATGGGATGGCCTGAGAAATGGGATGGCCTGAAAAATTTACTGCAGTCTTAGAGCCACAGTGGATGGGCTCGTGTCAACCAAACTCAGGCAGGCCCTAATAACAGGATATCATTCGATCAATACAAATGCTAAAGATTATAATTGACTATTTCAATCCATTGGTTGAGCAATGGAAAATTTAGTGTGTGACTGGAAGGAGGAAGAGGGCAGGGTTTTGAGTGGGCAATGTAAAAGAAGGGCTGTGGTATGCATGTAGCACAGATGAATTATTGAGCCTGTAGAGGAGGGGGAGGTAGATGTAGGGATAATTAAATGTAAATGTTTACAGGGAAAGAATCTAGCTATGTATAAAACTATTCTGATGACTGTGAGCTTCTATCTTTTGCATGTTATAGGCTACTACCATACATATACCATAGGATACTACTTCAGCTTTATTGTCAATGGTAAAATTCAGTATTATTTTGGTTTACCATTTCAGAAGATTAGGAAAATTGTGTATTCACATTTTATGGTCCTTCTATATTTTAATGTCCATCATGATTAGTCTTATTTCCAGCAGTTTGATGAAATTTTAAGAATAAGATAAAGGACATAGCTGGATATGAAAAAAAAATACAGTTTCTCAGAGAAATACCTTTAAAGCTTCATTTTCCCCTCACTTTCTTTTCCTTCTGTGTGTTGTGATCTGTTTTGTGGTTTTTTGTTTTTGTTTTTTTTTTTTCCAGAAGGAAGCAATGGCAGGTAGCCCAAAATTAAAGCAGCTATTTTTACTTCATAGTTGTAAATGTTCACTCTGATTCTCTGAGGTAACTATTTTTCAAGGCTATGAGAGTGAGTCTTAGAGGACAAAACAAGACATTTCAAAAACTTTTTTCTCCAGAAAGGCAGAATACTTAACCCTACATTTATAAGAACCAATATAGGAGCTATTATTCCTTGCATTACAATTGTACCACAGGTCTCTGCTGACACGAAGGAGTGATTTCCTGAGGGCCTACATGGACACAAAGGAAGCTGTATTTACAGTAGAAATTGAGAGACAGAGACCAGGTATAGCAGGATTTATTTCTAGCCAGCCTGGAACACTACTGCAAGACAATAGCATCACATTTTATAGTGTATTCGTTATAACAGCATCCTTCCAAGTGATGCAAACTGAAACTTTGTTCCAGTACCCTAAGCACAAAGATCACCATTTCTCCTGTTGAGAAGTCCATTATAGGAAGAAAATTCACTCTCCTCTGTTTTGGGTAGAAAGCATGAATTCAGGTTCCTCTGAATTCATGCTTCTTAAATATATATGTTCCTAAACCAGCAAATAGTTAAAAAAAAAAAGAACACTATTTTTATGGTAGCCATATAAATTAATTAAATTAATCAAAAAAACATTGGCCAAAATATGTTTTGTACGAAAACTAGAAAATTATTTAGTCCAAATGACTAGCATATAAGGCAGTCAAGTTTCTACTAAAATCTGCCCTTTTTGTGAGTTTGCTCTTGCCCTGTGGATGCTGTCAGAAGACTGGTCAAAGTTCCTGTAAATACAATTTTTTTGTGAAGACAAGAATACACATACACAGCTGGAAAGAGCATTCATGCCCTTTATACGTCTCAGTATTTAGGTGAACCAGACAATATGGCTTGATCATCAAACACATTGAAGTTCTTTCACTCTCAGTCACTTCAGTAAAAGCAATGGGAATGGCAGGAGCTCAACACTTCTGAAAATCAGGCCTTATATGTTGGACAGATTGTTTAGCGTTAAGAAGAGCAGACTGAGTGGGGTCATAACAAGTCTTCAAATACATAAAAAGCTGCTGCATAGAAGAAAGGAGCAAACTGTATTCCATGTGCATTAACACAACCAGAAGTAATGGACTTAAATTGCACTAAGGAAAAATCACTTTAGACATTAAAAAACCCCTTCTTACCATTAAGGATAGTACAACAGTGGAATAGATTGTCTAGTGGGGAGGCTGAGGAGCCATTGGCACTGAAGGGCTGTAGGAAGATGGCAGGGTGTTGTGCTTGTCCTAGGGCCCATCCCTTATGGTCTCTCCTATCCCTCTGGACCCAAGTAGAAAAACTTGTCCTGACCATGAGATCATGCAGCAGGCTCTAGCTCAAACTTGGAAAAATTAGTAGTATTTGCTTGTATTGGCTAATCTCTGAGCAGAAGCTTGTGGCATGCTCTTGCTTGGCAGCTAATGAGTGCTATTAATAATTGTGGTTTTTTTTAAATACAACTTCTGAACACAAGAAGGATTAGGCAGATGGCTACCAGTGGTTTGCCAGATCAGCGTTAGTAATGTTTTACTGAATGAGTTTCATTTTCATATTCTAATTGATTACCATAAGCTACTTTACTTGTCAGGGGTTTCTTAAATAATATTCTTTCAAAAACACAATGAGGACATTATAAACAAGTTCTAAATAATTCGTTTTGTTTGCGTGCAGTATGAAATTACTCAGGAAGGGTCAATTGTGAGGCAATAATGTAAACTCAGCATGCAAAAACTCTTGAAAAAAAACCTGATTTTTATTTCTCTAAAACAGTATTTTCAGCTATACAAATAGCTACATTTTTACAGTCATCTTGGCCTTGAATTTTTCTGAAAGGGGGGATAAAGGGAGGGAAGAGAGCTTGCACATCAGGAGACGATTCTCTGTCTTCCTTCTCATATCTTAGTCAGTTCAGGCTTGGGCTGACAGTGATTGACAGGATGAAGGGGTTCTTTACACAAAAGAAAAATATGGCAAATTTGCGGGGAAAATAGCAATATCTTTAAACCACAACACTTACTGAGAAGGGCTCACAGTCTTCCAAATTATGGCTTGTACAGCCACCATGCTGCATCATTTAGTTTAAGCAGCCAGTTTCCAGATAGTGATTTACTTGCTTGGTGTCAGAATCAGCTTTTACAGCTGAATTCGAGAAAAAGCCGTTGAGCCAAGAGCTACAGTGTGCAGAGCTGCAGTGGCATTGCCCCAGTGCTTTTGGCTTCACAGAGCAGTGGGAAGGCTCTGTGCAATGCTCTTTTATACCCACGCTGATGAAGCTGTGCTGGGGTGCCTGTGAGCGACCACCACGATACCAGTGTGTCTGGGAGGACCATCTCTGTCCAACCCCACTAGCTGTGTTCTAGTTAGAAGCGTGGCTGCCCTAAACACCTTCAGATGGCTCATGTTCCTGTATGGACACAGCAGCAGCTTTGGCATGGCTGTGTGCCTGGTGCAGAAGTTCCAGTTTGGTGCCTAGCATTGCACATGATAAATTCAAGCCTGTATATATTTGCAAGGGGCTATTAACATGTGCCTGTTCCTCCTTGGTTTGTGTTTAGTTCTCTTACTCCTACACTGGGATATCTGAAGGTAAAGCTTTGCTGGGATCACGAGCCCTTGAGAGCCACTGGTCAATGCAAGTGGAGCAGCACATCTGAGTGGTCCAAGGGGGAAGAAAAAGCATGTTTACTGGAGGATATGAAAGGGTTAAAATATGTGGGACTGTTTCTGTCTGTCTGCATGCTGCTTGGTATCCCTGGGAGTGTGTCCACCTTAGAGGTGGACAGTTACTAAAGATCTGCTTTTTATAATTGGTTTTCAGTCCAAGGCATTTGCTGTGATATCCCACCTGGCCCACATGAGAACCAGGAGGAAAGCTTTTCTTGGAGGTAGCAGAGGAATATGCAGAAAAAAAAAACCCTTCTGGTTGAATAAGATTTTTGCCTGGAACACTTTTCTTAAAAGCAGGGAGACAAGGGAATATTCAGATTAGGGAATTTAGTTTTTTAAGAAAAAAAAAAGTATTCAGCGTTACTGGTTTTGTTCTCTGCTTCAGCAGGGACCTGAAATGAAGACATAAAATACCAGAACACATTTTTTCTTTTCTGATAACCACAGGGATGACAAAACCAGAGAACATTTGGATAGTCTGTGTTTCAGGCGAAGGCTTTCAGCTGCACGAGGCAGATTATGCTTTGAGTTAGAAGTCAGAGGTGCAAGCCTAGAGCTGAGAAGTCTTCTCCTGAACCAGAGCAACAAGCTGCTCAGTATGACGCAGCGCCGATCACAGAAGCACCTGACCCTGTACATCACCTGGAAGGAGATCGTGGCTTGCCAAATGCAGAGGTCTGCTGTAAATAGACCTACTTGTTGCTTTTATCATTTATTTACCTAGTTCTTGGGGCAGAGAATATCTTTCTGCCCTATTGTTGTTCAGCGCTTAGCACAATGGATCCGTGTCCAAGATGAGAGCTCTGAAATGCCATTATATATAAATAACAGTAGCAGTTTATGGTGTTATGATACTGCAGAGAACATTGAATTGAAACTGCAGAGAACATTGAATGTGAAACATCAGTTAGCTCAGGGGGCTGGCAACTGGACGAATCCCTTTACCTCTGTGCATTCTGTTCTGTCAGCTGTTCTGACCCAGAACAGCAACCCTTGGAAAGATTTTTGGGAAGATACATGAAATCTTTTGCCGATAATGATCCAACCCCTACCATGCAGCTGCAGGTTCACGCTCTGCTCTGGCCACTCTGTAGCCCTGTATCCCACCAGGGTCTCCACACACGGCATGCTCATTTACTACCAGGTCAAAGTAACTTCTAGCTTAGCATTTAAGAAGCAGAAAGGGCCAGCAATAAAACCATGCATGTCATTTGTATGGATCCATCTGATACAATTTGAGATACAGGATATATCCTTTGGGATGCGTTTAATTGATCACATCAGGGGCCTCAGCCAATGTATGCAGCATCTGCAACATTATTTCTTTCCACAGTGTCATGTCCCACAGCTCTCTTCACCTCCTTTTCCAGAATGAATAGTAGGGTTTACCTGCAGTTTCACTGTATGAATGTAAATAGGTGTTTGAGTAGACAAATCTCAGGGGATGTACTTCAACGCTCCGTAACAGCTACTCCAAGCTCCTTTACCGTGAAACACCATTTACAGAATGAAACACGTTGTGTTGTGAAATATTAGTTTCTTATTACTTCTAGTAAAGAGCAAAGTAAGTAAAAACACAAGGTGGTTGATGGATTTTTTATAAAAAAGGCAATGTGTATGTGTGTTGTTCTCTATTAGATTCCACTGAAATCAATCTGAAATCTAGTTCAGCCTAGTAAAATTAGATCTAAAACTATTTAATTTTGTTGGAAGACTGTTTTTGTCTCCTGATGCCTTGCTTGAGGACACACAGAGATAAAAACTCTTGAGTTATTATCAGTTTATGTGCACCTCGGTCTGCCTGTGGACTGTATTATATTATGTATTTTCTAAGCGATCGAGCTGTGGCTTGGAGATTGCAGTTTAAAAATTACGTCTTTGCAAGCTTCTTATGCTATTTGAACATTTGTTTTGGAAATATTTTTATTTTGCATTCTATAAGCTGTGACAGGGGTTTTTTTTTGTTGTTTTGGTTTTTTTTTCCCTTTTCCCCTCCCTTTTTTTGGGATGTCATCACTTTAGAAAACAGAAGAAGCAGAAAAGAGAGTAATTGCATAAAAACCATCAGAGCTCAGCTCTCTGTGCTGAAATCTTGCAATAGAGACCATAAAAATGTCCAGTGGATTTATTAAACATATAATAAATCTGTGTGATTAACACTACCTATGACTGTTTGATTGCATGGCAGCTGCATATCAAACAGTATTATTGAAGAGCATCTGTCTACACATTTTAAGGCAAACTCAAGGGCTTCTTCAGTCACATGGGAAGCTAGTTTGGCCGGCATCAAGGTAAACAGGCTAATTTGTCATTAGGCTGTAGCTACATACAAGTCTGCACTACTTAAGGAGACCTAGCTAAACTGGGACAGAAAATGGTATGAAAATGCTCGATTTAGTTTGAAGAAGTTTGCCCATCACTAATTTAAAGCTGTTAGCTAAATGACGACTATACGAAACATATCTAGTCTATGCCAAAGTAAAACTACCAAAGTTAGCAAAGGTATTTAAAAGGATGCCTGGATCCAGCAGAGCTGAGGTTGGGGAAGAAAAGCTGCTGCCTACACAGGCAGTACTACAAACTTAGAGTCTTAGGACTGTGCACGCAGACGGACATGTAGGATGCAAAGCTCTGTGCTTTGCTACCTGATTTTGAAAGGTTTTGCCACCTTCTGAAACCAGCAGTTTGGTTACACTTGGGTACATAAAGTCTGAGGTGGGGCTGAGCTGCTAAAGCCAAACTTCAGTTCTCCAAACTATGAGTCTCCAAGCTCAGCCATCATCTGCTGTGAGAGGGGCTTAACAACCCTAGGAGAAACTGATGTCACTTTTTATCTTCTGAGAGGAGGCATCAATATGGACATGTACAGATAAATGCTTGCTGAGATATGTACAATAAATCCTTCTCAGAAGGTACAAAAGATCCCTCTCTACTGGGTGCCTGGACTATTGAATTGGACTAGAAGACTGACTTGCAGCTGTCCAAAGTTAGGGGACATGATTTTTACTCTGCCTCACCAGGAAGTCCTGACCTGTATTCTGGTGGGTGTTATCATTGCCTGTTGCTGGATCACATGGTGCAGAGGAAGACCTCCCTCTTCCCTGAGTGATGCAGTCCCAGCACGAAGGCTTGACTATTGATGGATTTTCTTGATACTTTTCAGTCCTTGATCTTCACATTGATTTTGGTAACAAACTGGTCTGGTTGTCACTGAAAAAGGGGTCAGGACTCCTTTATGTTCACAGACCTCATTCTAAGGGTACTCAAAGAATTGCAAACATTAGGAGTTATTGCACATGGAGAAAATATAAGAAGATGTTTGTACAGGTGCAATGTAGATGAACAGCTAAGTATTTCTTTTATACTTTACAAGATGATAGTTTCACCGTATAATGTGTGGGTCACCTAATATGGGCATAATGAAGTGCTTTACCTCAACACAAACCATTCTCCTAGTTCTAAGATGTCATTCTCCAGGCTGCAGTAATGCCTACAAATGGACATACAGATATAACTGCTTATCTCCCCTCCGTAATGTGAAACAGTCCCAGTCAAGGACAGACACCACCAGTGAGCCTGTCAGCTCTCCTCTTTGAGCTGTAACCTTCTCCTTCCCAAACTGAATACCTGCTTAAACATTAGGAAACGAATGACCTGTATCAAAAAGGTCCAGTCAGCAATTAGTGGTGAAAGGCTTTGTTTAATCTGCTCTCTGTTCATCTACTGTAAGCCAGCCAAGTATGACCTCTCTCTCTTGTACTTCCATAATAATGCACATTTAACCTGAATCCTGCCCTGTTTTATCCTTTTTAACATGAGGCAGTCTTGTGTTAACCGATCTGTGTGTGGGCAGAAAGTTAAAGGCACTGCCGTAATAATTTAGGAATGCTTTTACATGTGCTTATTGAGAGGAAACAATTAATTCCAAGTGAGATTTATATGGTTTTCTCAGACAAGATGGTACTGACAGAAGTCAGGTCTGCTAATTGAGCCAGTTATTTAAGTATTTAGGCACTTAAAGTCCCATTTGCCCCTGTAGGAGCTGAGACAGCTAAAAGGAATTAGGGGCTGCCCTGGGGCTGTCCCAGGTGTTGCTGGTATTTCAGTACCATTTACTAGAAAGCAACTGCTCTAATGTCACCTGTTAAGGAACGAGCTTTTACTATTTATTAAGCTTTCCATCACAGCTTGCACAGAGAAAGCTCTGGGTTCATCATTGCTACTTTGTTAGTATTTTCTTTTTACCTTTTCAGTCTTTATTTAATCACAGCACAAATGGCTTGAATCTAACCCTCAATTTAGAGTGGTGACAAAGGAAAAGTTGGCTAAAGCTTTACAAAGAAGGCTAAGTTTTCAGAGTGATGCAAAGGAAACTTGACACCTGACTCCCATCAACAATAATAATGGGTGCTATGCATCTAACTCTTTCTGCATTGTGCTGACATTGTACCCTTGAATGTTAGTACAGTCCAATAATTCTCCAAAGATGAGGCAGCTTATTTTCTCTGCCATTGCTGCTTTGCTGGCATTTTTATGGCATTCCCAGAAGTACTACCTGTCAGAGTTAGTACTTCCAAGGATGGCATTGCTTTGGGGTGATTGAGGATTGATGTAATTAAAGAGAAGGCAGTCTTCTTGCTTGCTTGCCTGTGGGTATTTTATATCAAGCATTTCACTGCACAGCTACGATTGATGATTTAAATGATGACAAAGTTGGGCTGCTTTGTATGTGGAACGGTGATTTGAACTGGGAGTTCAGGGATGTGAGTCCATTCTGAGAATGCTGCAGACAGAGCTTTCTAGGAAAACTGCAACCTTCTTATGAGCAATTTAATAACTTTACTGTAAAATCCCAGAGACCGGTGACAGAAAGGGAGTAATCCCAGTCACAGCTAGGGGCAAGAAAGATTATTATTTGGGAATTATTTGGAAAGGAATAGGAAAAAAAAAGTATATAATATCACATCATTGAATAAATCCATTGGATGCAGTTGCCTTAAGTGGGATTATCCGATTAAATCTACACATGCTTTTGTACATATTCACATCTGGAGCAGTCATTGTAGACTTTCTTGATAGTCAGTGAATACTTAGTCAAAATAGCCTGTGACATTAGAGTACATTAATTTCGTCCTAAATTAAGTATGTACTGGCCCTGTTCTGTGACTTGAACATATTAAAATACATGTGATATTAGACATATTGTTATCTCAGTATTTACTCCTAATAAACTGGTAAAATGGTAAAATCTGATAGGAAAGCTGCTCTTTAACACTGCAGAGAGAGTTTGATAAGGATGGTCTGGGTACATAAAACCGCTCTTTGTGCAGAAAGAAAAAGAATCTTATTCTTCTCTTCCCTGCTATAATGTCCATAAACTCCAATTACATTTATAACTTTGCATTAAATTAAATATATTATTTTACACAAGCACTTTAAAAGTCTACTAAATATCCAATAACAGTTTTCTTTATTCCCTTGTTAGCAGCTGCCATGGTGGCAGGACTCGCGCAAGAACAAAAGTGATTTAAGGCATTGATTTGCAGTTGGCACAGCCTTCCATTCTCAAACTGAACTGATTAGCTTTGCAGGAAAGTGCCATTTACTTTTTATCGCATTTCTTTTCTGATCATCTCCCTTCGGTGGCTGCCAAGAGGAACAGCAGAACTGTAACCTCCTGAGCAGGTTGCTTATTTTCTTCATCTCCAAAGTTTGCAATTCTGAGGACTAATTTATCAGGATGGTGCTGCAGTATCAATACACATGCCAGGGTTACCTCTTTGATACTCTGGAAACATGTCCCAGTAAGCTCATTCAGACTATTTCTATAGAAAATTAACCCTGAAAAGGTAACCAAAGTCCCATCTTAACCAGAATTTTAGGGTTTTTTTTATACCATTTACCATAACAGTTAATAGGATGCTAAGGCATGATATGAAGCTGGAAAGATTTCTGCTGAGTATGTCACTTTTGCTTCATAGACTGACCCTAGAGCTTGCCTTCTACTACATAACATTTGGAGGACTGTGTATGCACTTCTGCACCTCTGATCTTCTGTGTATTGAAGCTGCTGGGGAAACTCTTGATACACTAGTTAAAAGTAAAGATTTTCTGCAGCACAGAATGACTATCAGCTGCAGTAAAAACAGTAGGAGTCATTGAATTAGCAATTATTTTCCCTTGAAGACCAATTCATGACAGAAGCTCAGTTTTCTGTGGGTAAGACTCCATAATTTCACGGATCAGATCCTCAGCTGGAGTGAGTCTGTGTGGCTTTATTGAAGTCCAGGAACATACAGAATCATACCAGCTGAGGTCAGTGGAATAACACTGTTTCAAACCAGTTAAGGATCCGATCCCATAAAATTGTCCTGAGTATTCAGTCTCATTAGTCCTTCACAGTTCTCATGCAAATTGAATCAAAAATTCCACAAAGTCAAAGCTTCTCAGAGTTGTTAGATATTTCTGAGTATGTTTTTACTGAGAAATAAGATGAAAAAAATGGAAATGGGTGGGAGGTTGAAAATCATGGTTCAGGTTTTTTTCTGGAAACAAAGATGAAAAGATAAAGAGAGGAGAGAGAATTTCCTTCCTACTTTCTAGCTGAAATTCACTCTTAATAATATTAATCCTTTTGGAGTCTTTACAGTTAGCAGAGATGAAGAGGCTAATCTCTGCCTTTTCTACTCTGGAGGCTCCATTAGTTAACTAAATAGCTGGTGCAGCACCAGAGAAAGAAGTACATATGCATTTACATCCCTTCTCCTTTGATCTCAGCAAGAGATTATAAAACAGCTCCTATGCTCAGTTCTTTCATTTTAAAATGCAAAAGCAATCTGAAACTTTCTTCCCTCTGGCACAGGAAATCCTGGTGAGGAGAGGACTGCTTTACTTGAAAATGTATAGCTCACACTCTTCAAATATATCTAACTCTATTAGTCATGTGAATTCAGTATCTTTTATTCTGTCTTATGAGCCATCTTCCCTCTTTCTACAACAACAAAGAAAATCCTCTTTTCTGGTAAAGAAGGAGTTATTTGAACAGCACTGATTCAAAAGACCATGGTATCTGCCATACCTCCTAACAAACTAGGGATGTGCTGATGGGTAACATGACTACAGTTCTCTCCTAAACCACCAAAAAAGAAAAGCTACTTCTTTACAGGACTTAAATTATTGTAGATGTGGGTATATACTCACTGTCAGCAAAACCTTACTCTTTTGTGCTACATACCATTTGTTCTGCCACTGGTGGCAATCTCTAATGACCATGAGCTAAATTCTAGGATAAGATGACTCATGCCTTAAACTCCTCTGATTACAAAGGAAAACTCATGTGACTGGCTCAGATATAGAGGCAAACATTTGGTCAGATAAAAGGAATGTAATATGTCTGGTCATCTGCAGACCTCTCATGCTTGCTTTTGTGAAATGTCCTCCTTGGCTTGCATCCAGGCTTTCTTCCTGTGGAAACACAGGCACAAGGTGACAGAAGAAGGGAAAATAATGGCACCAGATTGTAGCAGAACATGGTGTCTGAACGTGGCTAAGACTCATACCTGTTGTCGGATGGTATAGAAATATAGATAGAGGCACAAGGTTGTAACCTCCAAAGTGGCACATTTAAACCTGCATCAGAGCATAAGAGACTTAGGTGTGAAGAGCATCATATGTCTCAAAAAGGGGCACACAGTTCACAGCCTTCTTAGTGAGGTTTTTGATCCAAGTAGTAAGTAGTAAACAATGAATCCCTCTTCAGGGATTGGAAGGGTTGCTTAGGGTAATGGTGAAGGACCTCTTCTGTTTGGCATTTCTTCCTGAGGAATGATGTCCAGGCCCTGCATTTCAAACTGATAGGAAGCAAGAGCAGGGATCATGTCTTTTAAGAGATAGGGTAGCTGGGGGATGACAGTGAAAGGAGGTCCTTTTACCCCATGAGACACAGTTACTGCCCAGAGCAGCTCTGTGGTGGGGCTGGAGACTGGCACTCCTGGGACTGGGACTAATGGCCCTGGGGAGGCTAAAATGGGGTCCTGGGCTGTGGGCAGGGTCAGGGGAGGACATCAACGCTCTGATAATCAGCAGACTTTTAATAAAATCTGGCTACCTGTACATCTGTTCATTGTCTATGTATATTTTAATGCTCCTCCTTTAAATTAGACCAGTCAGTTTTCAATATAGGAAAAATAATGATGAACATTTAACAGTAATACTGCTCTTCCCCACTGCAAATTACAGCAGGTTCTAATCCACCCAAAATACCAGTCTTTGCAATAATCATACACTTAATGACTGTGTTCACCAAGGCCTCACTTGACTTCCAATCCCATTGATGCAAATATGCTGGGTCCTAACAGGCAGCAAAGACACTATAAACTACCACCATGTGCCTTCTCCTGTAACCACCTTGCAGCCCTACGGTGCTGGGACATGCCACCGGGCTCATCTGAGCAACCCCCTAATGGCCTACAGCCCAACCTCCTGCAGGGCAGATGGTTTACTCCTCACGCTACTATATGTAAATGCTAGGTCAGTAGAGCAAAACAATACTTATACCCTCATTTCTTCAGTACAAGAAATAGTCTGTACACTGATTTGTTCAATTTTGTAGTATTCTTGTTCAAAATCTGAATCCAGGACACTGCAATGTATTTGGAGTTATGGGAGTCACATCTGTAGCGCCACAGCTAAAGGCCAAGACATTGCAACCACATTTATTAACTTCTTGGATTGTCCAGGACCATTCTGAGTGTCCAGGAGCACTCGTGCTAAGAAAATTGAAATACTTTGGCCTTGGCTGACCTTCAGTGGAAGGATTTGCTTCATATTTGTTAACAGAAGAGAGAAAGGGGAAGAAAGAAAAGATGGCAATTTGTCTCCAAAAGTAGCCACACAGTAAATCTCCAGTGAACAGAGTTTTATGGGAGAAAGTCCATTTCCACTATTCTGCTTCAGACTTTCTAGATGGTTTTCAGGATAAATGCAATTGTCTAATACTGATGATTTAAATGCAAACAATCCTATTTTTTGTTTCCTCAGCCCTGAGTGACAAAATTTTGGAGTTGTAATGTGACCTCTGCCACTTCCACAAATTACTTACTAGCAAAAAAATGAACTCTTTCAATTCAAAAAGAAATGGAGAAAAACAAAGCCATATCTTTCCCCAAAAGGGAAGAGAAGAACATAAAGTCACGCTCCATATGGCCCTGATACTGTAAGGTGGTTCAGGCTGTAGATTGAGTTTTGTGTCATAGATCTATGTAGTGCTCGGGATCTGTCTAGCATGTCTACTGCTGAAAAGTGATTTGTACCTAATTTCCTCAGTGGTTTTAATATTTTTTTTCCTGTTTGTATCAGAAAAATCTGACTTTGATTTTTCCAAATACACTTGTCAGTAGAATTTGTTCAAATGCATTTTGTAAACATACGTCAGCCTGTGCAAACTATTTGTTTTGACTGTTCACTACTCATGCTGTGTAACCAGCCACCTAAGGCAAACTGCAGTTTTCCAGAGATTTTGCAGATGACTGATCCCTGAAGGCCCCTGAACTGTTTTGCAAATCTCTGCTGTAATCTCTCTCCAGTCACCCAATAAGGTTACCAAAAGCTATTTCTCAGTCACATAACAAGGGTCACTATCTGTTGACTCTTAACAGATATGCTTAGTGTCCTGACAGAAATGAAAACAATGACGGAGTGACTTGCACACACAAAATAAGTTGGAAAAGGAACACTTTTGTGAATTTTTTTAAACCCAAACATATTTAAAATGTAAAATGTACTTCAAAAATCTCCTCATAAGCTAATAACAAATAAAATGTTAGCTTGCAGAATTCTTCATAGAGAAATAAATACAATAAAATGTCTATTCTAGTATTGATACATATTAGGTCTTGACTTGGCATAATCTATCTCTAATCAGGCTGCTGCTGAACAGGTCTGGAGATCTGGACTACCTCCCCAGTTTGAATCCATTGGGTAAAATTATGTCAATACCTTATGTTTTTTTTACCATGTAAAAAAGAGATGTGATTTCTATTCCTAATGAATGGCAGTGGACCTTTCCTAGTGAATAAAAAAAGAGAACCACTCAAGACTAAACTATAACAAATCTCTTGACTGCCCTAGAGTTCTTTGTCTGGTCAACTTGGTGGTTAGCCCAGTAATGGCTAAGATTAGATTAGATGAACCCCACTCTGACTGTCTTGACTTGTAACGACTGCCAGCACCAGGCTGATAAAAGAAGACTGTTGGATTAGTGCAGAAGTAATAACACTGCCTTCATCTACAGAATCCCCTATGGAACAATGATGTTGTTTTTATGGTTAGTTAGCATGGCTCTCAGGAATAAACTGTAGAAGAAATATGACTGCTAATGACACATCTGCAGGCAAAGGCGCAACAGTGTTAAAGTGTGACAGACCAGGGCTCCCAAAGTGCGTCATTCACCATAGCCCCACATATTATCTGAGTGAAGTCCCAGGCACTTCTTGGGGCCACATTTATTTTTGACAAGCTAACCTAGTTAGAGACATATGTTACAGATCAGAATATTTTGCATTTTTTAATGTCCAGACCGGGGTCGCACCCAGAGGCTTCCAGCCTCTCGTAAACAACAACCTCTGACTCAGTGTGCGCATAACCCAAAATACCTTGTTATGAATCCTTGTGCTAACATCATTACATGTGGCATAATTAAAAGAAAATAAAGATATCTGACCTAAAATAGGCAGCATGTATTTTTAAGTATAGAGGAAGGTCATTCAGCACTGTTATTTTGAGGACTCTGCTGACAGAGGCTTTTCTGTAACATTCTAATTTCAATGCTACTATCTATAGCCCTTTGTGGAGATTTGTCCTTTCAATGTGTGCTGTTGTCAATGAAAAGATCCTGTAAGCTGGTTTCAAGGTGTGACTTGGAAAAAGCTGGCAAAAGGATGCTCTGAAATTTTCAAAGCCATGCTGCATATCTTCAATTTTAATGGTTAGGAGTGCAAATCTTACAATTTTGAGAATCTCTTCCATAAGCTGTCTCCAACCTACAAATGTGAGCCAAAGTCATCCAAAGGGGTTTTAGTACATGACAACAATGATTATCAACTCTTGTGGACATCTTTGGAGCTCTGTTATGGACATACATGACTTTCTCATGCATACACGTAAATATTTACAGGAACCTGTGTGGTTTTCTCTATACGGGCATCGAGTTTGTAAATCATAGCTTCCAAACACCTAAAGACATAGAGAACCAATCTACACCTCACACTTTTCAGCATCTAGCTAAGATACTCATGTTTGAAACAGGGTTTCCTATGTCCAAGAGAAAATCTTTCTATTTGTTTTAAAGTGTAAAGCTTGCAGGTTTTAAAGGCCATTATGAGTAGGCTTGTAAAAACCAGGCCCTTACAGAGATCTGGAGGGAGATAGGTCGGTATGAATGGTGGCTTTATAAGGAGTAGCACAGAACATATGTTTGGAAAGACATCCCATTTTGATTTACACAACTACCCCTGATATTGCCTGCATGGCCATCAGAAGAGTAGGATTTTCTGTCTCACAAGGATGATTTTCTTTTTGAAGGTCTGTTCTAAAGTATTACTGAAAAAGCAAACTATATCACAGCTTCTCTCCAAAAAATATAGAACAGAAAAGAAAAGGCTTCCTTCCACTCTTCCCTCTTTCTTACATGCTGCCCAGCTCTGACAGGCTGCTCAGGATGACCATGGGGATTTACTATTTGCTCCATGGCACACACAAAAAAAGACGCTGAAATAAAAAGTCCTCAGGTAAATAATTACATCAATTTTGCAATCAACCAAGAAAACAAACAAACAAAAACCAATGAGGTCAACACTGAGTGTGCTAATCTTACAGTTTCATTATAATGAAACAATTTTACCTGGAAATCTGGCATTAATTAAAATATGGAGCACCTCCAGGCCTTAGCATTTTAGTTTGTTTTTACAAATCTAGTTAGAACAGAGCACATGGCGTATTTACTAGTCTTTTTGTTTATGATCCATTTAGCAATTATTTTACACAATCTATCTGCTGCATATTAGTTGTTGCTTCTGTCTGTTGCCACACTTGTATGGCTTAGGAAACGACACAATGCATCTCACTTGGCAGCAGAATTCTTCCCAAATCATCGAGACCAATGTACTGGTAAAAACCAAAACAAATCCCAGATCTGAGTTTGCATTTAATGCACACAGCATTGAAGACATCTACTGCTGCTGCCCTCAAGACAGTGATAGGACAAAATATTTAACAAAGTTCTCAATTTCCAATACTAGCATTTTGATTTTCCCACCTTCATGTAGGGACTCACTTTACTAGAGAAGTCTAAAAGCATCCTGAAAACATATTTTTCTGGAAATCAATTTGTATAAATCAAAAAGGAGGCACCAAAACTTAGACACAAACTCCTCCGTGTTGCCCTTGATTTTAACAGGGAAAATGGGTCTCAATTTCAAACTTTTGGAAAATGCAAACCTTATTTTAAACTTTATCCCTTACACATTAAATTGGGTAATTCAGGCTTCTTACTCAAAATGTAGTCTAATTCTACTCCCAGACCGATTCCTGATTTAGATTTAGGTTTTTTACTTGGGCCTAGTGTTAATTTAAATTCTGAATATTTATTCAGTTGCCTTCCTTGTTCTAACATCAAAGAGATTTGTACTTGAAATCTATGCGTTCAGCACCGGTACAGTTAAATTAATAGTGATGTATATGTGTTTGTAGGCACAGTGACCTTTATTAGCTTCTCATTATGTTTGAAAATAGTTCTTGTTATCTGACTGAATGAATTATGTTGAGCATTGTAATGGCTCAGATAACCTATTGAAACTAGTTATTTTTCATCATATGTTAAATGTTAAAACTAACAAGCAGTTAGTTAAGCATTACACTGGAGACTATCATCATGTCTTACATCTTGGAACACGCACTTTTAAGACTGTTCAGATTAAAGATGAATCAAAGGGCTTCAGCTTCAGGGTTAGGACTGGAGGTGCACATCCCTATAGACAGAACTGGAGTATAAAATCCAACACAAATTGCTTTTAAAATTTAATAATTCACAAAATCTATGGTTAAGCATAGCCTGGTTGGGGCAGATAAGTAAAATAAATACTGCAAAGTCAATTTTTAATAATCTGTGACGTGAAATTTAAGCACAAGAGAAAACATTTCACAATCAAGTCAGAAGCTTTCTGTAAATGAGCAAATGAGAATTTTAAGACCCCTCACCTACCAATGCAGAATACATCCAGTTTATCCTTTAGTACACACTGCATATTCCTAGATTTCTTTGTTTAAATGCCTTTTACTTCTAATAGAGCCTTTGTTGTAACCCCTTTTTAGACCTAGAGTTATTTACAACATCAGAAGTATACTGGCAGGTACTGGAGCCCTCTTATTTGATGGTGAATTAATGTATCACATGCAGTCACAGGAAATAATGTAATTAGTTCCTGTGCTAGTCTGGTAACAAGTGGTCTGGTATATATATCTAATTATTGAGACAACGCATTTACAATTGAAGGGATTATGTTATAAGAGGTTTATAAAACTCTGATTTAGGCTGATCTTCAGTTTCCTAATGCTGAGTAAAAACTGGCCTTCAAGCAACATTTTTTTATGATGAAGAAAAAAACCCCAGATGGATTATGACAAGTACATGTCATCTTAAAAGAGGAATCAAAATGAAAAGCTGTGAAAATTAAATGGCAAGGATAATATATATACACACACTTGTTCAAGGGGGGAGAGAGAGAAAATGAGAGAGAAAATATGAATATTTGTACGTATTTTATGCATCTGGAATCAGTATGCTATCGTGTTGTTTATGCTAAGAGGTGTACCATCTGCAAGGAATAAAGAAAAGGAAGAGATGAGATTATATTATATTATATTATATTATATTATATTATAGGGAAATCATATTTTGACTTTATTATTATGGTTGTGGCTATTTTATGAAAAGGAGGTGGATTAATAATTGTCTAACCAACCAAAAAAGAAAGAGAAAGCCAAATGGATTTTTCAGAGAAACAGATTATTTCTCATGCAATAGTAAGGGGTTTGTGCAATAGAGCAGAATGAGGAAGAGAGGGCAGTGACATGAAAGGAAGACAGAGACTCATGGTAGGAGAGGGAAGAGAGCCTGGGTAGCTGTAGGGCTGAAGACAGTGCACGTTCCTGGCCAAAGGAAATGCACCCAGTGAGAAAAGAGGTCCTCTGGTGTCCTGGACTTCTGGCAAGAGGGTGACAATGAGACATGTGATTTGGCTGCTTGTCGTCTCAGCACAGCTGCCTCCTGGGGTGCTCTGGAAATGGGCAGAGGAGAAGCAGGACAAGTGGTGGCCGCAGTGCAACCCTTGGTGCTGAGAGGACATCCTGCAGCCAGGGGTTATCTGGGATGGGATGTAGGCTAGGGTGGCTACATCCTCTCACATCCCTGTGTAAGGTCCAGCACTGATGTGGAGAGGGACCAGGGCTGATCAGGACACAGAGGATGATGACACTGGGAGCCAAAAGGGGATCCCTTACTTGTAAGCTGTTGGGAAATTATTTTCTGGCAGGAAGCTATAGGGAAAACACACAGCATTTCAATCTAAGGAAAAACAGCTAAAAGCAGGTAAAGCTCAACCCGGCACAGAGAGTCTGGATCAGACCTCCTGCTCCTTTCTTTTGCACTGCCTCATTATGGATAGTTGGCATACATTATTGTACCTCTCCCCACACCTCCTGCTCCTGCACCAGCCCAGTGGCTTTTTGTTCTGAATGGAAGGACAACCCTCACAAAGGGCCTTTTTCCTGAGAGATATTGGTTTCATTTACAGTGGGCTAGAAATGAATGTGCTGCAGTGCCCTGGGCCTTTCAATCACTGGCCAGGAGCACTCACTTTTCTTTGTTTCCATTTTAATGCTGTTCTTGCAGCTGCAATTGCAACTGCAACTTTGAATTAAGAGCTGCAACTGCTCTTTGAATTAAATCTGGGTTAACAGTCTGAGGACAGATAAGCCCCAAGAGAGGAAATGATGTAAATCCAAACAGCAATTCTTTAACATATTGCTTTTTTATGACAGGCTGGAAGCCCTGCACACATTCAGAAGCAAAGTACATTTTTGCAGTCTATTCTCATTTGCATAAACCTTTCTTTTGGTATTTGCATAATTTTTCAATTAATCACCAGGACAATACCTTAACTCCAGGACATCTCTCTCCCAGGCATTTAAGGTATTTTTGCTAATATAAAAGCTTTAGACACTGATGATGAGGTCAAGACCTGGGGTTTTCTATCTATTTATTTCACACATAAAACCCAGTCCAAATGTTTACTGTACCTTACACTCCACAACAAGTGCATCAGTGATTACTGAAAAAGCACAGATGGGATGTAGACAGTTTTTCATTCCTTGTTCCATATGATAGAACTCAACACATCTGGTATGCTATGAAAAGCATCTTTGCACTAATTTGTTTGTCAGTATCTATTGAAAGGACTATCTGTCATTCTGTCGCATTTTGGTTGCCCTGAGATGTCTGAAGACAAGACTAGTCACAAATTGCGACTGCTGGCCACTTGGGACTAACTGGTAGAAACCACCAGCTGTTCCAAGGATCATCAGTGGTGGATTTGATTCTTTTTGTACTTTTTTTTAAAGCAGAAATTTCAGTGTAATCTCTCCTCAGACATTTTGTATTTGTAAGAAGAAACCAAATCACTTGAGCAAGAGACAGCTTGTTTGTCCTCGCTGTCCATGAGCACATTTCCATCTGTTTCTACAGCTGGGTGAATTTTCTTTGACTGTACAGGAGTGATACAGGGGCAGAAAAGGCACTTGCTGGTGTGCATGTGGTGATCTTAACATTCGCCTTTGTATGCTCGGTCTTTTATGTTAGGAACCTGACCATAAATATATTGGTTTGTCAGACAAAAGTAAAGATCCTAAAGGAACCTCAGTGTTTATATGGGTTGATCAATACAGGCTGAGAATGTTTTTTCCCACAATTCTTCACGCTGATCATCATCTTGGAAGACAGCCCTGTGATTTACGATTTGTTATGTTTATTTTACCTCATCTCCTTACCAATGAATCAAAGTGTTTGATTTAATTTCTTTTCCAGTCTGATTTTTTTATTTTCTTATTATAAATGCTTTATTGCATTAAATTCTGATTGTGTGACTAATTTAAGTCATTTCTCTTCAGTCAAAAGCTATTCTGGCATGAGAGTGCAGATCTGATTGAAGGTGTGAATTTTTGGTTCTGTTAATGGCTGGGCAATATACCCATAAATAGCTTTCAGAAATATGAGAAAGCCTAGGAAACACAGTGGAAGCATCCATGTTTAATGGGCATGTAACCTAAAAAAATACTGATTTGAACTTTTTGTAGTTAACAAAGTACACATGCATTTTTATAATTAATCTGAATGATCAGCAATACACCAACATAACTTGAACTTAATGCCAGCAACTTCAAAATAATGAAAAGACTTTTCAACTTAATGGCATATAATCCTTTAAAACTATGTATCCAAGCAACAGGCCATATCTTGTTTCTCTAGTATTACTGAAGGAAAAATTAGCACCTTATCTGTACTGGAACAACAATAACATAGTGTATGTTTACCAGCTTGTCATAAGATTATTCCAAATATCCAGGCTACAAGTCCCACATGAGTTCTGCCTAAAATTAATGGCATGTTGTGACCCAGAGTACTCCACAAGTTTGAAGAGAAAGAAGAGTGTTCTTATTTCCTCTCTGCTAATAATTGAATTACACATGAAAGATTTAAACAAAAAACAATCTAGTATTTTGAACACCTTTGAACAGTTGTAATGTTCCCTGATACATGCAGCTATTGAATCACTTACGGTTCTGACAAAAAGGCGAGCAGGTGTTCTTTATTGTCTGAGAACCTGTGAAGTTTACTGTCATTTTGCACCAGATTTTTCGGATAGTCTGAACTAACATATGCTTGTCAACATCACCTAAAAAACTGACTTCCTTAGTTCCTATTGTCTCATGTCCTCTAACCACTAGATGACAATGCTCCTTTTATCCAAACATGTTCTCTAGGCGGTACCAACTTACAGTATTTGGAGCTGTGGATATTTAAGACTGATTTTTCAGGTTGCCTCTGTTTTGTGAATATACAGTGAAAGATAAGAAAAATAGCAACTAATTTTATTAAAAGGAAAATTCACCTCAGTTTACCTGGTGCAATACTAGCAAGCCCCTGAGAAGAAAAAGCAAAACTGGTTGGCTCAGTGTCAGAGAATGGCCCTCAGATAGATGTCTCAGGAGGGTATTGAGTGACAGCCAAGATTTCCTCCCACTTCCTCCCACTTTACTTTGCTTTCTCCCACTTTACTTTGCTCTGGTGAGACCTCATCTGGAGCACTGTGTGCAGGGCTGGAGCCCTCAATATAAGAAGGCCATAGACCTGATGGAACGGGTCCAGAGGAGGGCCACAAA
>BJBW01000412.1:0-98270 GCA_004320125.1 Scolopax mira
TTCATCACAATTCATCACACAATTCATCCTCAGTATAGATTTCCAGTCTCATGACCTCTTTGTCTTCAGCCTGTCACCATACAACTAATGCCTTATTCAAGAAGGAGAAGGATGGTTATGTTGTTAGCAACAGATAGTTACTGTCATCAGTACTGAGTCTGGTGGGGAGCAAATGGGCAAGAGAACAGAATGTTGCAATGGGATGTAATGGGAAGAGAATACAGTGAAATGGAGTAACTGTGCAGTTGGGAGATAAAGAAGTATTTAAGGGAAACCAGTAAAGAAACAGATGTATTGTATGACCCATTGTTCCTCTCATCGTGTAGATGAGAATCATTCCCTCCATCAAAAATAATTAAAATTTCAACAAGGGAGACAAGCTTAATTTTGCTAGTAAGACTACACTACCTTTTAAAATCTGTTCTGGAATGATGTATCAGAATTGCCGTGCAAGCAAGCCATTCTGGTACAGAGTTTGCCTGACTGCTTCTAAATTTCCTGGGCATCTGAACTTTCTCCTTCAGTTTAGAGATCTTCCATTTTCCCATATATTAGTGAAAATGGTTCCTTCTCACACACAACCATGCCCATATATTTTTAATGGTGCCAACACCCCAACATCAGTTTTAGCCTTCATAGTGACAAAAGCAATGAAACTGTGAAGCCTTTATCAACAGGCTGTCCATTCTGCCTATTTGCACTCACACGTGCACACACACATACTCACATGACACAGAAAGGTAATTCACTAAGATAAAAAATTCCATGTGCTCAGAAATAAAGAACTGGAGAGTTACAGTACCTCTGCAACCTCAGTTCACCCCTCATATTCATATGCCTTATGATGCATTCTTCTGTCACAGGGTTCTCTACTAAATTTTTCCCTCAAAATTCCTTCCTCGGTGTGCTGAGATTTGAGTATACATGAGCACATATTTCAAAGAACTAGTGGTTAAAAACAAAACCTGTTTTTATTTTTCTAACGTTGCATTGCTTAATGTTGTTACAACCTTAGCCCAATGTTTTTTTTAAAACAATGGTGAGGTCCCCAGATTGTCTTCTCTTCCCATTCAGTGATGATTTACAGTTGTCTAGAATTGTTCATCTGGAACATTAGAATTGTGTTATGTACTTATATGTTCAAACATGCTTCTTGTTTGCATTTGTGTTTTAGAAACTGTTATAAATTTAGAAAAGATAAATTGATAACACTTCAGATGATAACTTTAGGCAATTAAAAATTAATATATTCAGTGAGAAACACTTTTGTCATGATTTTTTAGAAGCTGAACATTGTGCACCAGAGGTCATCTCCAAAAACTTTGCCTGACTGTTTCACATGGGTCTAAGCACAGGTTCAGTCCTAAGAAAGGTTGTTGTTCTTGACTTTCAATGGGCAAAAAGATATATTCTTCAACTGCTGAAAGTAAGATAAGGCTCAGACCAAACAAGCTGCCTTGTATTAACTATGATTTTATTCCGCATAAGCATAATTGATTAAATTAAAAACAAGCTTTTATTCATCATAAGTACAAGGTCACACAATGAAATTTGCAGCTGGTATCTGGCATGGTTCTTAGTCCATTCCTGATTGAAATATATTTTCAGGAAAACAAGTAATACAAATGTTACTTTACTCCCCAGATAATTTACTTCTGTAGGCTTTAAAACACTACATTGAACATTTCAAACATTTTGTTTGCTGTGGAACATATTCTATTCTGTATCTTTTGCTGTCCCTTGTTAAGCTCCATACTGTGCATATGGGATAAACTCTCCATGCAACAATACACTGTATTTGTTTTAGACTGGCTAGTACTGATGAAACCAAGGGTGAATATACACTTGTTGTACATATATCCCATGACTTAACTGAAGTTTCATGTTTCAGACATTTATTAGTATTATCTTATGCAGTATTTTATTGGATGTTTGGAAACGGTATGATTTAATAATATTATTGATGGGAACAACAATGGGTTAAATTTTTAAGATGTACCACACCTGCTTTAGATTTGTGATGAAGGTCTTTGACTGGATAATAATTCTTGGAAAAAATGTTGATCCGAAGACTATATCTACATGAAAGTTTTGAAATATAAAAGCCAAAGTATTTGCCCTGGTGGCAGATGTGGAGGGATAAGGTTAGTGTGGATATAAGGGTTAACAGTCAGTTTAAATATTAAAAACTGGTATGCCACGAATACAAGTATGCTGGATAAGCACCTATCACATGACCTTTCCAGTGTAAATCTCAAACAGTATTTTCTCTGACTGCCTAGTTAACAGCCATGAATTGGTAAAGAGCGGCCCTCTGTGCACAATCCCCCTCTACAGTTAGGAAGAAGGGGATAAATATCTGCATCTTATTCACTGGAATCTTACAGCTCATGCTAAATATATCTGCAGCTGGTTACTGCTCTTAAAATCTCTGAAATGATTGATAGCTTCTATTCTTCAGTAGCCACACTATTTAACAGCTTTTTCGCTGCTTCAGGTATGCTTTCTCTTAACATACCCCCTTTAAATCGCATAGAAAGCCCACTTATTGAAGTAAGTTAAGATGACATTTAGAAAGAAATACTAGTTCTTAGCTGTTATGCTGCATTAGGATAAAAGATTGCACAATAGTGAGTTGGTTTTTAGCCTTGATCCATTTTTAAATATAATATGAATATTATAGTTCTGTTAGCTTCTCTGAACTCCCTAAGCATCTCTCTTGTTGCCAGAAAGGAATTATAAATTGACAATGCAAGTTATTTTATTTCATTTTCCATCTCTTTTGGAGTTTGGAAATGTGTCTATTCTGTCCATGAACTTTTTATTTCCTGACATTCTGATTTTTTAAGTACTTGTTTTATTGCCTGTAGAAATAGTAATCTGCCCAGAAAAATAACTTTATGTGGAAAGAATAGAATTTTATGCCAAAGAACCCAGATACAGACAAATCTTTGATTCTTTTCAGGCTTTTTGTCAGCAAATTCTGCTGTCCCTGCTTGTATGGTTTGATTCCTCTCTGTCTCTTAGCTCTGCTGTGTGTATAATAGCTTCATATATGCATTTGTTTAAAATGCATGCTGATTCCCATCCTTCTTGAACAGTAAGAAAGAGAGACTCAAGGGAAAGAGAATAAAGACAACACTTGCTAGCATATGCAGAAGTAGCCTGGTCCACGGAGAATGCATAGGACAATATACCAAAGGGTCTTTTCTGAGGTCAGCCTTTGATTTGGATTATGAGTTTGAGGAAGATTCTTCTCTTATTTCCTTAATTATCTGGCTAGGAAATTACGTAATATTGATGGCCCAAATACAAGAAATCAAGAGGGTCCTGGTACATAAATATCTGTATATTAAGAGCTATCTTGTGGCCAGTTGTCTGCTTATGTCTGTCCTTTGATAGTACAGGTTTCTAACTACCTGTAGTTGGAAAGCACAGTTTCTCAGAGGTAATCAGATCACCTGAGGAATCTCCCTGAGTATTTTCAGATAAGTTCTAAATAAATTCAGTGTCAGTGATTGGACTCATGCTAAACATAGTGCAGGAAAACAAAACAAGTATTTAATACTTATTAATCATGAATACTTTCTGTGTATAAGCTAGTTATATGTAATTTGTCATTATTTTAATCTTGAATTCTTGCTTTTTATTGTTTCTGTAACTCAAACTCATGGCAGAAACTGATTCTTACCATTCCTCTTGTCTCTCCTGAAGCTCTCTGGGTACCAGTCTTCTTTTTATTTCTGAGATTGTATCTGACCCTTTCCCAAAAAAAGGAGAGGGTCTGTGTTTCTGAGTTCTCTCCATCCCATACTACCCTTGCAGATTGGACTCCTTGTCTCCATTTCCTCTTTTCTCAGGATAAAGTACTAGAGAGTCAGGCTACTGGACTCTGACAGTAGATATCCTAACATGCATACTTGGAAAATCAGATGTGTAGCAACATTGCAGAAACCTTCCATAGTATTTTAGGACTAGATCAGTCTGCATACATGTAAGAATAAGAATATACCAATCTGTCTTCTCCTTGGTTTTGAACATGTTAATTCAGATTTTTAAGAAAACACAGCATGTCTATGGGAAGAGTAATCAGCTCTTCAGACAAAATACAGAACAAGTTTACCTTTATATAGAAGATTCTTGAAACCAAATACTATTTGCTAGACAGGGGAGATAGTTCAAAGGGCTATATCAACATGCTAGGTCTGTCTGTGTGAGACATATACGTGACTGTAAGTTTCATGGCTAGTACTTGCTTTGGCTGGAGACAAGTTATATAGCTCTATTTCTGAGAACAGACTTCTTCAAATGTGTAGATTTTTTTCTTACATTCAGCAGTAATAAAAGATTATGCCTGGCATTATATATGCAAGTAATTTATGGATGGGTATAAATATGTAATGTTGTGTGAGTATTTGTATCATGTAACTACTCATTTATGGGCAGAAAACACAACAGTAGTCTAATTACTGTTTTAGTGTTGTATCTGATATGAACAATACAAGAATATTTGCAAAAGAGTGAAAAATGTGTAAGTAAAGCAGAGAATGTGAACAGAAAAAAAGGTCACACCATTAGAACTATGACTGAATACAATATGTGGACTGGGAATAAGTTACATAGGGGAAAGAAAGAGCAAGGAAGGGAACAGAAAGTAGACAGTTTAGTGTCTGGCTCACACAGCCTGAAATCTGATTTTGCATTTGTTTGTTTATTTATTCAGTATGTTTGGGGTTTTTTACATTTCAGAATTACAAATGTTATTGTTCAATGGTAAGATACTTAAAAATTGTGGGTAAACTACTCTGATGTGTGTGGTAATTAATATTTTATATCAGAACCAGTCAATAGCTACACAGGTTTTTTCATAGGTTCTGGGTGACAGTCACTGTATTCTTGCCATACCATGCTACATGAAATGCTCCTGTTTAATATTAAAAATATGTTGTTGTGGGTTGACACAGAAATATTAAGAAAAGCAATGAGTCACTCCAGGGTGCACCTTTGTGTATCAGTGGCTCCCCAGTTGTTTTTGAAAATGAAACCTTTAATTTTTAGATAAAGTTAGCATAAATGTAATATCTTTGCCTCATTCATTAGACTCACTGTCCAGTTAGTTATACCTTGTTCAAGTGTTTTAGGGATCAGTAAAGGCTTGAGAAGTATGCCCATGTGAACCTGATGCAATTGAACAAAGCCAAGTGCCAGTTCCTGCACCTGGGTCAGGGAAATCCCCAATATCAGTACAGACTGGGGGAGGGATTGATTAAGAGCAGCACTGCAGAGAAGGACTTGGGGGTACTTGTGGATGAAAATTGCATATGAGCTGGCAATGTATGCTTGCAGGCCAGAAAGCCAATTGTACCCTGGGCTGCATCAAAAGTGTGGCCAGCAGATCAAGGAAGGCGATTCTCCCCCTCTACTCCTCTCTGGTGGGATCCCGCCTGGAGTACTACATCCAGTTCTGGGGTCCTCAGCACAGGAAAGACATGGACCTGTTAGAGCAGGTGCAGAGGAGGGTCATGGAAATGATCAGCTCTCACTGGAACACCTCTCCTCTGAGGACAGGCTGAGAGAGTTGAGGTTGTTCAACCTGGAGAAAAGAAGACTGCAAGGAGAGTTTTTTGTAGCTTTCCAATATATAAAAAGGCTTATTAGAAAAATGGAGACAGACTTTTTACCAAGGCTCGTACTGACAGGACAAGGGGCTTTAAACTGAAAGAGGGTAGATTCAGATTAGACATGAGGAAGAACTTTTTTTACAGTGAGGGTCATGGAACATGAACAGATTGCCCAGAGAAGTTGTGTATGCCTCATTCCTGCAAGTATTCAAGATCAGGTTGGATAGGGTTTTGAGCAACATGAAAGATGTCCCTACCTATGGCAGGACAACTAGATGATCTTTGAAGATCTTTTCTGACCCTTCTAATTCTGTTTTTGTGATTCTAAGTATCCTTTCTTCCATGCACTGTACATGTTTGGGCCTGTCATCATAACACAGTTTTGAAGAGGCTGTTCTTATTTTGATTTTTGTGGAAAAAATCATCCCCAGCAGACCAGTGTCTGCTTGTTGCTGAACATAGCCTTCATGGTGCAAAGCAGTCATCTTGAAGTCACTACATGTGAAGCGAATTGCATCCTAATGTGATGCTGTAGTCCACGCGTGACATGTGAGATGACCAGTGGAACAATAATTAATCCTCCTGCATGAGAATAGGGAAATGCATCTCCCAAATTGTTACCGGAGAACAATAGCACCATGTAGTAACATAAAGCGCATGGGATCACATCACAGCGATCTACTGGTTGCCGTGGTGACGGGAGTGGGCCCACAAAGCCAGCCGCTGGGCTGCTGAATTGGAAGGGATAAGAAAAACACAGCCCACTTCCCATGCGAAAGGAATTACAAGAACAAGCAAAGGAAGAAAATTGTCAACCCTTAATCAAATGTTCTCTTATTTTTAGAAAGAGTTTGAAGAAAATGGAGGCCATCTCTGCATACCTCTTGGGCTTCAGGGACCCGGCTAGTAATATCTCTCTATATGTCATAGAAATAAACCACAACTATTTGTATAAGAAAAATCACATGTAACAAAAATATTCATCTGCTGTGTGAAACAACAATACCTTATTCAATCCTACTATTCATTGTGCCTGCCTTATTAAGCAAAATTTGTAGGAATATATTAAAATGGGTCTTAACATAATGACTTCATTTCACAGGCAAGCCTAAGCATGTGTTTTCCCTGAACCCTTTTAATTTTCACCTAGAGAAAGTTAGTATATTCTGATTCCTTATTAGCTTACAACTTTCTTACCTTTTACCCTTGCTTCACCACTACAGATCACAAGCAAAATGGTGGAATATGAAACACATTTAAACATAGCAAATCAGTAATTCATAGGAAACACCATCAATTTTCCACTCTTCCTCATTTTTGGGAGCTGCTTCATATTTTATTACATTTAGTAGTATTGAACTTAGCAGCAAGTTCAGTTCACCTAGCAGCCTCCAATTACTAGCAGCTAGGTCCGAAAATGATTTGGGCATCTGCAAGTAAGGCAGTACCTTCATTTTGCAGTGCGGAGTGTGGACTCCAAACAGCAAGCTGAGGCCTCTAAGACTGCATTAAAAATGCTGTTGGCAGCAGCAATGGTGAGCATCGCCACACTTGCCTCTACAGTTCTTGTCTCTGGGAGCAGGATCCCTACAACTGAATTAGGCACACAAAAACCTGCATAACTTAATTAGGAGAGAAAGGAGATTAAGAAAGGGGGTTGCAATGTTAAGCAGAGGAAGCCATTAGATGCTCCAGAGCAGGAGTTATATCTGAAAGTTTTGCCTCCGTTTGCAGCCCTGTATGCAATGCCATTTGAAGGCTGGGTTTCCCATGCTACTTCCTGGATCTTGACATACAAGTGGTCCCTTTTGATGAAGACAGCTGGCTCACTGTTTTCTTTCAAATTACAGTATACATCACAAGCATGTGTCAATAGCTCAGAAGTTAGGATACTTGGTTGAAAGAAATAGAAAGTCCTGAATTTTTAGCTTTTTCTCTGCTTTTTGTATTTGGCAGTCACTGGATGTAAACCAGAAACATTTCTAGCACAAGAAGATTGATTTACCACAGCCAGCTGTCACTGATCAAAAGGATATTATTCCTTTCTGGCTTACTGACTAAACTTCACAGCTAGTTTCAGCAGGACTAGTGAACAATTCCTCCTCAACCCCAGAGTGCACTTTCATATCAGTTGTTGCATAGCTTGCTCTCTTTTTAGGAAACTCGAGTTTGAGAAAAATATGTAAACCTGATCTCCCGCCTTCTGCATGAATCCTGTAACGGCTGGGTGTGCTATGAGGAAGAGCGATAAAGCCAGTCTTCCTCCTTCCATCACATTTTTGCAAGAGCAGATGCCAGTTCGTGCCTTGCTCCTTGGGCATGCTCTGAGACTTCCTACCAGATCAAGCCCTGATGGCATCTAAGAAGAGGGCCTACTTTCTAAACTCCACTCACTCCAAGGTATCATATGGTTTCCAAGCTTCTCTGTCTGCTCAGAACAGAGGAATCAAACAGTAAAGATGCCAGTGTGACCGGGGTTCAGCTGCAGGCAGGAGATGAACAAACATTTCCAAGACCTCAGCAGTAGCTTTAGGGCGTGTGTGTGAAGACATAAGTATTTTCTTGAGCATATGTTTTCCTTGCTTCTATTTCACAGACCCTTTCTGTAAATAAGCTGCTTTTAAGACATGGATCGTGCCCAGAATTTTAGTCTTTAACTCTGCATTTTGCACTCTGTGGGTTGATTTGGGTGGCTCACATTCAAAACAGCATGGCTAGGGTTGATAAAAATACGAGGAAGGCAATAATTCTGTGAGACATTCTGGGAGGTGAATAGAGTTTTCATATTTATCACAAAACCACCAATGTTAGCTCTAAGGTTAAACAGAACTCCATGTTACATGCAGAGCAGGTATTCAGCATTTTTACTATGTCTGAAAATATCATGTTTGCTCCTTCTGCACTTCCCAAAATTACATGCTTACACAGAAAGAATTTTTTTTCTGACAGTTTAGAAGCCTGTTAATTAGCTCACAGTAATATAGATTTTAAAGTGGGTCCTTTGAGAAATTTAGCATCTAGGCTAACTAGCATTTATCTCAAGTAATCTGAATAATGGTACAATATAGACTCTCTGGAATTTTCATAACTCAAATGAAGTGAAATTATCTTCATAATATACATTCAAGACATTAAGATGTAATTTGGTAAGTATTAATAATTATTATATTGAATTGTTATGACTAAATAGGCAGACAGAGTTGGGTCAACAGCATTAGTAATTAAGTGGGCCAAGTGCAACATCAGAGGTAATTTTTTCAATTGCCACCTTATCTGTACAGCTAATTTGTATGTGACAATTGTGTTAGTTGTAATGAATCAGTGCTACAAGGGAGAGGGGATAAAAATAGCAGAAATTCTTCCTACAATGATCCTTGTCCCAGCTATCAGTATTGTTTAATTATCACTATATTTTAATTAACTATTACTGTTGTGTGAAAGGTCTGAGACTATATGTTCATTTGAATATTCATATTTGAAAAGCTTTTGATGGCACTGGTTACTTCAGGATCGCTTCTGGAAGAGTTGAATATGAACCAGAGAGATTGTTGAAATGTTCGTTGGTAGTTGGGACTCGGGGTCTCTTGGACTCCTTTTTATACTGACCCTACTTACATCACCTTCTGTCTTTATGCATAGTTCGAAAATTAGGGCGCTGAATTGCCATCACCTCACTCTTATCTATGAGTAACATGGCCTTTTTTTAATTAACATTTTAAAAGTATTTTATTATTACTTCCTGATGAAATGACGGTAACATGCAAAACTTTTTTCCAGTTTTCTCTTTGGTTTTGTGGGGTTTTCAGTTGCTAAGAAAGCCAGAAATGTAAAGACAATATGTTTTATAGTTTTAATTTTATAGATAGTTTTATAAGAATGCTATCAAATGATTTTTTTGCAACATGCTCACTTATTTTCTTCTGACATATTTTATAATCAATCTTTTTCCCTCAAGGCAAAATTTCATGCTTCTGCAGGGGATTTTTCTAAGATAGTCTTGTCAGGTTTGTAGGTGAAATAACAATTTCTTCAGTATCTCCAGGAATCTGATAAATCTTTCTGACCTGAAAGTACAAGTTAGGCATTTCACTCAATAGTGATTCTTACAGATCTTGTTTTCATGTTAACAGTGGCAAAACTAGTGAGAGGCAACCTTTCCACTCATACTGAAGCTTGCTAAATTCTGGTCATTTGCCAGTTCTTGATTGGAAATGAAACACATGACACACTGCCTGAAATTTTTGCAGTAATAGGAGGCAGTGTTCATTATTGAAAGCTACATTTCTCTAGTCATTTCTTGCAAGTCTCTAAGAAAATACTTTTATTTTCTGTAAAAGCTATGTTGTGGTGAAAATTTATAAATCTTCGGACATGTTATTTAGAAAATGAAAAAGAAAAGTCCTGGTTATTCAATGGGTCTTTAACCACATTGTGAGATATCTCTAATTTTTTCCCAGCCAGTGGAAAGTCTATATGTCAACTTTTTCCAAGAGATGCAGTTTGGAAGGATATTAGGAATAGGTGGGTGAGAAGCAAAGCAGTTCAGACTGAGGAGGAGGCTGTTTTAAGTGAGCTGTTGAGAATCTGCTTCATAGCAGTCCTTGTTCCCACTGGTACCAGATGCCTGCTCCCTTCCCAGTTATGCATTTGGAGTGAAAGGGGTAAGAAAGAATAAGCTCTTTGGTGCTGTACATCTCGCTTCAGTCTCCAATCACATGTAATGGAAGAACAGTCCCATCTGCTCTTTCCCTGCTCCCACCTCTCTTATCTGAGTGGCAGGAATGATGGTGCTCTCAGGTACTCCAGCTAAATGTACCACCTTTCATATTCTCTTTTTTTTCCCATCTGTGCCAGGTCATATTTCCAGCAGCCCTGTAAGCCCAAGTGTGACGTCTGTTGCCCCAACTCCATTCAGATCCCTCCAGCCGTGTCCAGTTTCAGTCAGTCAGGGTGAAATTCACATTGATAGAGACACTGGCAAGGCACTTTGAACACCTACCAGGCTTTCTCTGTGATACGCGTACACTGTGACCTTACTTATTTCTATGTGTTAGGTGCTGCATGTACCAGCTTTTTACAGTCCCTGCTGATCTCATTATGTTCATAGTATATCACCCACAATGTGGGTGGCTGGAAGAGAGCAAAGAAGAGCATAAAGCACTCCTCACACAATGACACCAATGCTGCCCCATCATCACTGTACTCACCTCAGAAGTCATCCTTCAAACCTTGACATCCACACCAACCCTACTCTTGGGCAAACCAATTTCCAATACACCAGATGCATAAAAAAGTTGCCTGAAGTTGTTGACACTTCCAGTAGCACTTGGCATCTCCAGCTGAACTTGGTGTCAGTAATGCCTGCACAGCAAATGAATTCAACTCAACCTGGTGAGTAACAGCTCTTACACAGCTCTAGGCACCAGATTTACTACTTCTCCTCTGCTAGCTGATAAAGCTGAGCACAGAAAAAACTGGTTTAGCTGTCGTTGCCAGCCTGTAGCCAGAACTCTCCCAAATCCTCAGTTTCTTACATAACAATCTTTTCTTTTGTAACGGAGAAAAAAGCTTTAAATGTAATTTTAAAAAGTAATTTTTTCTTTCTCTTTTTTTCAGTCAGTTTTTGTTCTATTTACATTAAGTGATGCATATACATTTACCTCCCCATTGAGGTTTTTTTGCTCAGAACTTTGCAATGAAAATCTCTGAAACCTCTCTCTGACCTCTATCAGATTTTCAATTTATCAGTCAAAGTGAAGAACAAGAATAAGATCAAAAAGCATATGCAGGGTTTGTTCCCCACAAGCCATCTCTTCCAACTTCAGTGGTTAAGTTTCAGATAAGACTAGTGATGTATCTGCCAGCTGTTTTAACGCTTCTGCACTATTTTACTTCAGTGACAGAACCAGACATTTGAATTTTTCACCATAGATTTTCAGCACAGAAAATATATGAAGGAAGATTAAGAAAATAGGTACAAAATTGGGGCAATGAGAAACATACAGTCCTTCCTGCCATAGAATCATACCAAAGAGTCATAGAATTGTTAGAGTCTGAAGGGACCTTAAAGTCATCTAGTTCCAGCACCCCCTGCCATGGGAAGGGACACCTCTCACTAGACCAGATTGCTCAAAACCCTATCCAGCCTGTGCTTGAATACTTCGCATGATGGGTCAGCCACAGCTTCCCTGGGCAACCCGTTCCAGTGTCACTACCCTCATTGAAAAGAATTTCTTTCTAGTATCTAATCTAAATTCAAAAATGTTCTTCTAATCACCATATTTTATTATCTTCAGGGACAAATCTTCAAAGTACTTTTGTTCCTGCAGGATGTAGAATGCATATTGGTCTTTTTTATTTTAAGAATCTTGAAAGTAGTCCTCTTTTGATAGTAAATGAAGTTGTCTACAAGGTTATGAATCTTTTGCTTTGATCGGATTGTAGAGGTTCTTTGAGCTGCTTAATGTATTAAAATTAGGCTATTTTAAATAGAGTAATTTTTTTCTATAAATCTGACATATTCCAGACTGAATTGTTTTCTAAAGATTCCATATTCGTATATCTGTATTTACATATGTTTGGAATCTGGTGTAAAGGTCTAGTCCAGCATTTTGGGGAAAGACTGTATTAACTTAAGGTGGAGACTGCCAGAGGTGATTTTGTTTGGAAGAACCAGAGCAAATGCCAGTAAAATCTTTATCTCATAGTGTACCATTATGCATTTTGTTCTGAACTTATTTATAGGAACTATCTCAGATTTTGGCAAAATTTCTGGGGTTTTAAATTATGTTGTTTTTCATATGCCTCCAGTCTCCCACATGCAGACTCGTTTTTCCTTCCTTCTTGAGCCCAACTGTTCTGTGAAACTACTGCCTTCTTACTCAGGAGATTGGCTTCCTGTGCGTTTTTTACAGGGAAAAAGATGATATTCCTGAGAGTTGCGGAGAACCACAAATCCTGAGGGGTGAGGTTCTGCTACACTCTTTCCTAGCTGGAATCTCAGAAGCAGTATGTTTTTAGTTCATAAGTAAGACTATCTTTTATTCATTAGCAAGACAGGAATTTCAACAGTGTAAGCTGAAGTGAGCGAGATCTGAATCTGTCCTAGTATAAGCAATTTTGATATATTCCTTATTGCTTTAATTTTAGAGAAGTTTGCCTTCCAACTAAGTTTTCCTATAGACTTAAGAAACTACAGTATCACAAAGCCTCTTATGTTATTATATAATAAGAGCATAATAACCCCAGTAGAAATTGCTGTTCCATATTTCCTTTTATAAGAACCTGTTTTGTATATAAGCATATCAAAGGATATCTTTCGACTCAAATTCTCTAGGTGCATACTACAATAATTTCTTCGTGGTGGATGTTTCAGCTAGTATATCAGCTATTTTTAAGGCTGAAATAATGTGAAAAGACAATCTTGCATTCACATTCATTTTAATTACATTTACCATGTCACCTCTGTAAAGTTACTTGAGGTTAAATTTGGCCCAGTTTATAATAAATGTTTGCATGGCAGCTAAGAGCGGGGAGAGAATTTCTCCTCTTGTCTCTGATCTGTCGCAGACGGAAGTTAGGTTCTCCTCACTCTCAATGAAGGAGCATGTGGAAGGATACTGGAGGAGGACAAGAAGAGTAATCAGGTAAAAAAAGAATCAAGGACTGGGATTAAGAGAAGAATGGGAACAGACACCGGGGAGATAAGAATACAGGGGACTGTTTCGTTCTCTTTATGTATGTCTGCAAAGCAGACATCAGCTTTCTACTACTACCTGTTTACTCCTCTATGTTAAGCAGTAATGCTCTTGTGGATGAACAGGCTTAGCTCTATGGCAGGAGACAATGAGGTCTGTTTTACAGGAGAGATATCTGTCTGCTACTGTTGACACTGATGGTAAAACACAGCAAAAGCTCCAAAACCTGAGCACTTGAAAGGCCAGGTTGCTGCCTTCCTAGACTGGGGGCAAGGAAGCAACATGAATTCCAGGGTTTTCTGAATTTTAAATATTTGATTTTGTAGCCTTGACTTACTTTTAAAAATATGTAATACCAACTACAAAGAAACAGAATATATGAAGTAATATATAAGGAAAAAACAATAGCAAAGAATTAATAAAATAATGCTTTTTCTGCTATGCAACAACTATGTGCAAAAAGACAGGATTTTTCCTGTGCCGAAGTGTTAGTTGAATTGGTTTTTAAACATTGCAATATTTGGAGCTGGATGCCAAGGTTACTGACACCAGTAAACAGTGTGTAGTAGCTCAGTGATGAGTACACCATGATTATGCGTAAACATCATGCAGTGATGAAAGGTGAAATCTGAAAAACAGTGAAATTAAGTGAAAGCAATAGCTGTAAACAAAATAGCTGCATTTATCAAAATGAATGAAAACGTATAGCCTTTGTTTTGGACTGGATCCTCACTTGGCTCATTTTCCTTGAATCCATTTATGCTATTTCCAGCAGCTGGAGAATCCAGCCCAAAAATGGAAGGCTAATTTTTCCCCAGTTCTTCCTGTAAGTTACCAGCCTCCTTTTGGTTATTTAAAAGAGAAAGGAAGAATGAGGAAATAATATTTTCTATGTGTTTACCAGGGAGATGAAGGGGGCATTAACCCCACCTCATCACTATCGCTGTTTGCACAGCCTGTGCTGCTTTCACTCTTACACCCTGCGATCTGCTTCAACTGGCGTGATTGCACAGCTTCTTCTCCCTTTAGAGCAGCTCTCTGCCTGCTCCTGTTCTGAATGCTGCACACAAATTCTTTCAGGATATGATTTGCAGACTTGTAGTCTTATATCATACCACTTACTGTGAAATATAATTTTAAATGTAATAGCTCTGCAAAGTTTCCATGATTGCCTTAAAAAGACCTCCCCTAGATTTTGCAGGATACTCTGCAGAGTAGCACTTGAGAGTCCTCAAGAGTACATCTGTAAACTAATCAGGCCATCTGAAAAGACTGAAGATTTAGCAGCTGAACAGGGTGAAGTATTGCTTATTCCAGTGTGTTTTTTGAAAGAAAGCTATGTTGCTGTGGGACAGGAGATTTGATATTTAGAAATAATTCATATCCATTATGAAGCCCTGATTCAGCAAAGTATTTAAGTGTGTTCCTTTATGCACCTATTAGCATTTGATTTTTTGCTGCTTGAGAGCTCTACTGAGTCAGAAGCAACAAACTAAATTGAAAGGTGGAGATGCAGTCTTTCATGGATTTGCTCACATAAAAGCCTATTCCATTATGGTGTCAAATGAGTACGAAAAATAAGAATTCTTGCATCTAGGAGATTAGTGTCATGAGACTCTAACAGGGGTAAGAGTTCAAAAAAGGTCATCTGTTTTTTCCAGGTTTTGTTCACAACTGTAATAGTGAGAAGCTTTTCTTTTAAAAAAAAAAAAAAAGTGCTGAGGTTTTGTCTGAAATGAGGTATTCTGCAAAAGCAATGCAAGATTTCAAGATTTCCAGGCTACTTAGAACCATCTTGATTTGATCCCTGGCTGCAATTCCCTTTTTAAGCTACTGTTGTGCCTCCTGTGATTCCCAATAGCCACTGCCAGTTAATCAAGTGTCTTGACCTTCAGCTGCTGAACATACTATGTAGGTGGTGTCAACTCCTTCAACTTCACCCTGTATTGCCCACTCTTTTGATGAATTCTACGGTCATCTTTTAGTCGTCATATTATCCTCTTATTTGTGTAGCTATTGGTCCAGTCCTACTCCTCGCAACTCCTAAGAATAGAGGAATTGAATTGTGGAGGCTTATTTTATGGACTTTTGTGGGAACTTATTTCATGTATTTTTGAACAGATGGTCTTTTTCAGCTTTTTTGCATGCTAGGAGTTATTTGACCTGCCCACAAGAAGGGAAATAAATGCTCAGTGACGAGTAAAGTTAAGACTGTGCTGGTATGGTTAAATTCAGGGAGATGGGCGCTGCATGGATGTTATTGATACAACTCTCCCTCTTTGGTTTCTTCACCATTTTACTAATAAGGAACAACATATTTTTGTCCTCATTTACTCCACTCATCTTATTCTTAGGACGGGAATGAAAAAAAAAAAAGAAGTTTCCGAACATTTCTGTAGTCATGTCCTTGGTTCCAGTCAAATGAAAGAAAGTTCACATCTGGTATTTGGCTTCAGTGGGAGCTACAGTTTCTCCACTGGCAGTGCTGCCATCAGTGTAGTAATTGCCCATGAGCTTAAGTGCCTTCCACTGTATTTTGTCATCATGAAAATGAATCCAATCATCAGTATTTTATGATTCTTGTCAGATACTAGAAATTAAGCAGAGTTTCTCTTTTAGACACAACAGAAGGGTTTGTTCCAGGCTATTGAAGGCATCTGCTATTTTTTCATTTTTATTCTACTTTCTTTTTCACATTTTTAGGGAAGCAACGTAATGGAGGACCAGGACCTCTTGGAAATAGGAATCCTTAACTCTGGACACAGACAGAGAATACTCCAAGCAATCCAGCTTCTCCCAAAGGTATAATTTGTTATTATCCAAGTGAGAGAACCAACACCTACAGCTTTCACATTGTTTAAGACACTTTTTTGAATGGAAATAAACATAACTCTCTAATGTTTTTCTAGACATGTTTTTTTGCATGTGCATATGTAGTATCATTGCATTGGACCCACTCTGTATATGTGTAATCGACAAAGGAGCATAAAATCTGCAATATAACATGATGGCTTTTTAGAATTTATTTTTGGCTTTTCAACCTTTTTATAGACTGTTGTTACATAACTAGAAATCAGGCTGTCAATGAATCCCAGATGTTTGTCTTTATATAGCAGTCATCCTGGAAATCCTTTGCCCCTTATATAAGTATTCTTAAAAGCCTTGGATGAAACATTCTTTTCCTAATACCTTCCTCTCGTGTAAGATATGGAGATCTCCTGCAGGCTTCATATTTGATTTGCTGCATTGTGCATGAGTTTTGCTTCTTAGCTGTGGCAGAATAACTTGCAGTCATTTATTCAGTCACTTTTGGTGCTACCTGATTAAACCATAGATTTTAAAATCAGTGATAGAAAGGGATATTTCTTGTATTTTGTATACCAGAAGCAAAGGCTTCTATTAGCATTCCAAACAAGAGATAATAGGCCTAGCATGAAAACTGACTATGTGGTTTTGGGAAGCTGTGTAAGGAGAATGAATGAGGAGAAATAGCAGTAAGGCTCAGAAGGCTGCAGATACTTAGTGCAAGGTACTAAGGCAGGAGTATAATGTGCATGGAGTGATCTGGGGGCAGCATGTGAGGAATAATTGATGTAGAGATTAGTCTGCTTGCATTTGATAATACTGGAGAATGAGAAGAGTTATTAAAGAACTCTTCAGTCCAGAGTATGAGGCTGACATTGCTCAAAAAGACTTTTTGATGCATCATGGATTACTAGATAAGTTCTTCTGAGTCACTTGTAAAAGAGAACAAGAATTTATTTTGTGAAAAATAAGTAGTTGTGAACAATTTCTGTATCTGGATGTCCTAGCCTATATACTACAATATATCTGTGCACTGAAACACCAAAGATGATTAAAGACAATAATATTTCACATACCATTTAGACAAGAGAGATAAATGGTACACGTAGTAGGGTATATAAAAATAGTATGTGATGAATACAATAGATATTTTGGGTTTTACTGTGAATTTATGACTTTTCCAGCAATGCCATAATTCAAACAAAATTTTGTAATCATAATCCCAGTTCTTAGCTGATGAAATTTTTTTTCTGTTTTTCATACTTCTTAGATAGACCAGCTTTTCTGCATTCTTGTTTAAATTGTTCAAAATTAATGAATGGATTTTTACTACATCATAATTTTAGTGCTATTTGCACTCAGTAACTGGTGTTCATGAAAACCTTGTTAACAACATCTGCTTTTGCAGAGTATACTAACGCTGAGAGGTTCTGTCATAAAACTCCAACCAAGGCCTTTTTAAAATGTGCTTACTATGAAAAAGGAGGGCATAACTAAGATCTAGAGGTCTCGAGATACTCTTGAAACCAGTTGAGAACGAGTCTGGTTTTGCGGTTACTTGGGAGAATCAACATCTTCTAAACCAAAGACAATAAAGTACCACAGAACGGCTTGAAGCATGGGCTGAATAACACTGAGGTAGTCTTTAGCAGCTTCCTGTTGAGCTAGGAAAAAGGGTTTAAGACAAAAGTTCTTAATGTGTCTTTGATGCAAGAATGCATCAAACCAAAGGCAGTCAAAAGCTGAAGCTGCGCATCACATTTCTTCACTTAAATGGCTCAGCAACACAAGAGACCTTGCATAGTAAACACACATAATTCCTATTCAAAACCCCGATCTTTTGAAGGCACTGCTATCAGAATAGTTATGGGGCCCACAAATTTGGATCATGCTAGGTTTTATGTAATGTGGCCCATCCTTGCTGTATTCACAACCACTTGCTGAAGATCTAAAACCATTTTACATACTGCAAGAAACCATGAAATATTTCTGTATATCTATTTGTTTGTTGACAAGTTCAGCTCTGTCATCATGCATTCAAAATAGTGCACACCGTCTAAATATTTTAAGATCTCAAACCATAATTGGAGTCTCACTAATTTGAATCTCATTAGATAAAAATTCTTTTCATTTGTTTGTTTTGAATATGTACCTCTTTTCTATGCCTCGTTTAATTTAAAACTTGATGACTCCTTGTGTTTTAGTACTTAATAACGTTGCTGATGATGTTATTTTTAGTTTTACTATTAATGTTTCCTGTCTTGTGATACTTTTAAACTCACGTTTTGAAGTGGAAGTTTAGTACTTTAAAAAATGTCTACACAACACTTCCTTAGAGCCAAATACTTAGGCAGTATTGAATAAGTTTACAGGGTAAAAATCAAGTGACATATCTATTGTGAAGGTTTTAAAATACTCTTTTTTAAAAGCTCTTTTTGTTAACCTCATCAATATTCATCTCTGCAGCCTGAAAATGCAACAGGCATTTAGTGGCTGAAAAGAAAGACTCATAATTGCCAGCTTCCTTAAGAAAGATGAATTCTGTATTTCAAACAGCAGTACCATCTTTAAGAAACCAGCTTCCAGAGCTTGAAGTAGTTTTAAATAGGAAAAAAACTTCATATACCTGTCAAAATGTAGATGAACTATTATTGTAGTTTCTTGTGCAGTGTTTAACCCGTATGAAAAAGTATGTTTACCCAGATTTCTCAAAATATTTTTCCCTAATGATTCTGTATTTGAGGAGAACATTTCATAAGAGGGTAAACTGGTGTGTTTGTAAGAGACAGACAGAGTTGGAATCTTTCTGTTAGATTTCTGCTTTCCAAAATATCC
This sequence comes from Scolopax mira, assembly GCA_004320125.1. Lineage (NCBI taxonomy): Eukaryota > Metazoa > Chordata > Aves > Charadriiformes > Scolopacidae > Scolopax > Scolopax mira. The sequence continues at coordinate 18,959 of BJBW01000412.1, forward strand.
TTTATTTTTGTTGGATTAGAGCTAGTAGTCCAAATTCTTATCGCGCACTAATGTAATTTCGGTTATTCAAGTTTCACATTAATATTAACCAGACCACTTTATGGCTTATTATTATTAGATAAGGTTAAGACACTCCAGTAGAAATATAATTTGTAAAGTTAATTCTTGGAATGGAAGTATTTTATACATGATATCAGTCTTACAGCAAATTTTTTAGCAGAGTTTAATAGCATTTAAGATTTTTTGTGTGAAAATAGTTGAAATCAATAAATGTATGGAAAAGGATTTTATATATTTTATTAAAAGGTAATTCAGAGAGACTAGAGACAATATCAAAAAAAGATACTGACGTTGCAAATACAAGGACTTGAGAAAAAACAAATATTAAGAAGGGAATTGTGTGCAGGATATGTGTAATTGACTGAAATAGTAATAGCAGTCATGACCTAACATTTTAGCCACATTTAAGGAACATTGTCAAGTTTTTTTGGTATCCCAAACCTCTGTTCAAGTGACTTCTCAATGAGTTTCTCAAAAGCTAATTTTTTTTTAAAATAAGAATTATCCCAGCTTGTCTGAGAACTTAGATAAGAAAAAGAATTATTTTTGTGTGGGATGCTCAGTATATGGCTCCTTCTCCCAGAACATAATAGGAACACATTCTCTCATTTGACAGATGGGAGAAAGATGTTAGCTGAAAGCAGCTTTCTCTTGGCTTCAGAGCTATTCTTAAAGTATGCAGCTTGTTCCTTCCTGCACAGACAGGTCTCAGCATAAAGCAAATTTGGGAATCTTGTAGCAGTGGTGTGCAGGCAGCCAGCCTCTTTCCTGGGTGCTTTGCAGAACCAGACACAGAGTAGGACATAAGCACATGCTCTCTGTGAGCAGTGTTATATGAGCAGGAAAGCTGTGCTTCCAAAAAGTGCTGGATCTATTACTCATATGTAGCACTCTTTTGTACAAGCACAGTAAGTCTGGCATTTAGGAAAACAGAACTACTGTGCGTGTGCACATTAACTGTGCTGTGTATATATAACAGACAAAGACCACATCATATGTTTGCTATTGCTATATTGCTATTGGCTTAGAAATGCCAGAGCTTAGCAAACTGATTTGAATCCTGGTGTTTAATTTTCTCCCGTTCAGCACTGCTAAAACTTAGATCATTCCAGCTTCCATTCCTAAAGACGGTGTTCAAACTAGGAGATGTTGCAAACTGGTATCATAACATTTGTGACCCTTTCTGGCTACAACTCCTTGGTTCTGGTCTGCTGGAAAAGAAGATGAAAAACAGAATTCAAAGGAAGTGCTTTCTACCCTCCTGTTTTTATTCCTTTAAATGCCTCTGATAATTATTTTCCTGGTTTGGAAGGTGGCCACACACTTCCTCATTACACTGCTTCTAAGACCTTTAACCGTAAGGACAGAATATGTCTTAGAATCCAGCATAACACAGGAATCGTTCAACTCCGAAACACTAATGTGTTGTATACATTATTTAAGTAAAGCAGCACAAAAGGAGTGGATCAGTAAAACATGGCAGTTGGATATATCCACATTATAGCTCAGTGTTTACTTTATACTGGTTTTAGATTGGTCCCATAGAGCAAATGTCCTCTCTATGTGTGTGATTTAAGACTGTCTGATGAGTGATGTTGCACAACCATTTCCCTTCTTAACTGAGCCTATCTACCTGTCTATGAGCCACTCTAGACATGACATGCTGTCACTTATCTGTATCATGTAGATTACAGTAGTACGTCACTGGTCCTGGCATCATTGCCCATACAGTAAGTCTTTTTTTCCTGCTTCTTTTATACTTTTTTATTTGTGGTTGACTCTGTATTGCCTACTGCCTACTCTGAGAATAGTCAGCAGGTGAGGAAATATGCTGTATGAGAGGAAGCTATAGAAAGTTCTCTTTCTATAGCAACAAGACTAGGATAACGACCTGAATGAGCTGACTTGGACTTTCTTTACATTCTTTGTCCAAGAAAGAACACATGGATAGTTGCTTTCTGAGAGAATTTGCTGGTGTGGCTGTTTTGCCCCAGGTCTTCACCCTCGTGTTCATGAGCTCCATAAGGGCTCCCCATTCCCATCTGCAATCTGTCCTTAGGCCCCTACAAATCACAAAGAATACCACTCAGTTGTCCCACACTTTTACTCATTGAGGCATATTTATGAACACATTTTCAGGTCATCAAAATGACTTCTGATACCCATGTGGTCCATAATTCCAGAACTGGATATAGAGGGAACACTAGCATTTTTTCTGCAGGCAGCATCTGGATAGTGTCTGCCCTATGGGAAATGCTATCCACCATCTGCATCACCAGGTCATGAGACCATACATATGGTATGTATGAGCAAGTGCTCAGTTTCACACGTACTGTCTGAAAGTAGGCTATGGATTCAGCTGTCTACATACAAGATAGCAGGCTGCATGACAGACTGGACACAAACATTTCCAGTGTTTCCCAAACTATAGGTCTGGGCTGTGTTCTGCACTGCCCTTGCGAGGACACAATTAAGTCTTTTAAACTTTTTAACAGACTAAAAAAGCAAAGGCCAGTTTCTTCAATACCCATAAGCACTCTCTTCTCTTTGAATCTGCTCAGAACATCAAGGATGGCATTTGTGTCCAGGCCACTGCACCCTCCCAGATGAAGGGAAGACCAGCCAGAATTGACTAGAGTAAGACATGAAAATGTGATTAACACTGAATGTCTTTAGCAGTGTTTCAAATATAAGGGGAAGATTACAAAGAAATTGATCTGCCTCTCCTTGTGTCATCAAATTTCTATACCCACTCCCATCTCCACACAAAGGGAACAGAGATTTCTTTATGGCCTCTGAGCCTTACTTGTTTCATCCATTCCCTCCTCAATAGCACTGGGCTGATGGATATGTTTATTCTGCCTTTGCCTTCCCACTGGTGTGTGGCTGTTAAATTCTGTCTCCAGTGCCATCTGGAAACTATGCAGCCCCTTTCACTATAGAGAAGTGGCTGCTAGAAAATGTTCAGGTGGGAGGAATGAACAGCTAACAAGGCCTTTGTGAGCAACTGCCATGACTTGGAGAGCGAGGAGGAGGAAGATTTGAAGACAACTAGAGATTCAGGGCTAACTAGGTCAGAGGGTACTTTTCTATGTTCCATCTCACCAAGAAGCCCTCCTCTATGTCCTCCTCCCCCTCCTCCAGCATGATAAGAACTTTTGTCCCATCCCCTCCCACTTTTCATCAAGAGAAGTGATTCATCTCCCCTGTGTCTATGCCTTTGATTGAAACACTCCTTTCAGAGAATGACTCTCCCCTTTCAGTCTTATGATGGGCTGTTAGTACATTGTATTCAAGGCATTGCGCCCCAGAGCATCCCCAGCTGTACCTCTTTAGTTCTTACAAATGATCTCTGCCTGCACAGTATGGTGTGGCCAAGCTCTCTGTAGCTGTCCCATATGCACAGTTTCAAAGGTCTGCACGCAACCCTAGAGAACACACTTGCTGGGAAGACATCCAGCATTAAAAAAAAGCACCTAAAAGTCGTAGCGACACAAACATTTTCCTGAGGGCTGGCACTGCCCACAGTGGACTAGCAATGACAGAAGCTGGCCAGTGTGGCCTAAGAAAACAAGCAGGAGCAGCACTTGCAGTTGTGGGAAGAAAAGAAGAGATTCCAGCAGTCACCACTGTCTGTTGCAACTTGAACACCTAGAAAGGGTCTGCAAGAATGAGATAACAATGCTTTTCCATGGGAGCAGTGTTTCTTCCTCAAGACTGTCTCTCATTGCTTCTGCTGATGCTCCCACAACTCTTCCTCACCCACTGTGTAATTGCAGGCAGGTCCCTGGTTTCACTCACTGGCTTTCTGAACAGCAGCAAGTGAAAAGTCTTCTCAGGTCCTTAGGGAGCTGTGCCCATGAGAGCTGGCTCTCTGCCCCTGACCAAAGGCTTAATTTCTCTGCAGGCACTACAGGCAGCAGCTCCACGCAGTGCCCCTGAGCTAGCCAGGCCCTGTGGTCTTTGGAAGTATCACTCTCCTGAGCCTTTTCTTTCACTGATCCAGAGGAGGAATGGTCTCCTCTTCCAACAACATGAGTCAAACTGATCACATTTGTAAAGTACATAATATATAATAGATAATTCACAAAGACAGGAAAAAAAGAACTGGTACCTCCCCAATCACAATCATCCAGATTGGTAGTTGGTAGTTTGATACAAGTTCCCAAAAGTAGTCCCTCTTACATCTCTCAGTTATGCCAGCAGTTTTAAAAGAAAGCATTCTGGGCTTGCTAAAAAGATTTTTCTTGCAAACCAACAAAGCTTAAATCCACTGTAATCATAGCCATCATTTAAAAAGCTGTAAAAGTCAAGTCATCTCTTTCTCCTTATACTGAGGATAAAAAGCTTGATTTTAATACACACAGTGTTGAGATCCATCAGATAATGATATTACCTGTGGAGAAAATAGCATTAGTTCCCCATCTTTCTGAGAAGATCAGAGAAAACTGGTAATAGTCCATGTTACTGAATTCACCTTGATGCTTCTGGTGCATGTGTGACTATTTTGAAGCTCCATTCACATTTGTTTGGCTACCTTTCAGAGACAATAACTCAAGTACCTGCTATCCTAATGTAAAAAACTATGTAGATATAGCACTGATGCAGCTGTAAAGAGACTGATGTACAGACGCCTTCTTGTAAAGGATTTCTCAACCCATTTAGGATGCTACTTGACATTACTATCTTATTATGAGAAATAGCTCTTTCTGGCTTCTACTTTCTATTTGTTTCAAAGGAAGCGATACTAGATCAATAAGACCTAGGAGAGAAATCTCCTACGCTTTGTGTTTTCCATGCTTTGTTTCTATCGTATTTTCTTAAACATTTATTTTTCTCTAAATCCCATGGGTTTCATTCCTAGCCTTTTCCATAGTTGGCATGCTAAAATCATCTGCAATGAAACAGCTCACACTGATACTGTTCTTCAAAGATAACAACCGAATGAACTAGTAGCAGTGTCTGCAGAAGAACAATACTGCCCCTATTTATTAGCAGTTAATATTTGAAAGGCTGTCATGAGTTGAAGCTTAGAGATTTTATACTGCTCTGAGTCAAACAATATGCATGTAGCTCCTCAGATGTTTGACACCACTGCTGCCTATGTTGTAGCTGGTGCAAAATGATTTAAATATTATACATGGAAATGCAGTCAGTAGATAGGGGGATTTTTTCTTTCAGAAAAAAAAAAATCAATCAGCAACTAGCATCAGCAAGGGAGACTACAGGGTGTAAATGATCTGTGAGCAGAGTCTAAGATCATGGTGCAGTATGAAAACAGTTCAAAAGCCGTGACCTATTAATGAAGACTAGGATAAGATGCAGCTAAACTGGAGCTCTAGTAAAGTAAAAGGGCAGCACTTCCACACAGATATTTCAGAATTAGTTTTTTTTAATTTAAAAACTCCATAACATTTTATATGAAACACAGAAAATAGTAACAGTACTGTCACACCTAGACAACCAATCTGTCTGTCAATAACTATTTGAAAGGAAAACATTCAGCCAGCTATGAATGACAGTGAATAAGCTAGTTGATATTATTAACAGAGAGAATAAAACTTGACATACAAGAGGATGGATACCGAAAGTTTATTAATTTTCACATATTAGACACATTTTAGAAGATCTGTTTTGGATAAGAGATTGGTTCTTGGCTCATGACAAAACAAAATACTGCTTTTGTGCTGAACCTGCTGGCAAATATTCTTGTTCTGAGATCAATTTTTTGCAATAGGAGCAGCCAAAGAGGGCTGCCCTGCCAGGGCAGGTGGGCTGGCAGGAGCAGGGTGACAGTGGGGCAGGCAGTGAGCACCCACCCAAGATGAGTGGGGCAGGACGGTGGCAGTGACTGCAGACAGCCACATCCCAGGGCAAATCCACAGGGACAAGGATGGGATAAGGTCAATTCAGGAGGGCGAGTTGGTGGGTGAGGACCAGCAAGGTCCAGATCAGGGACATGGACCTGAACTCACATGCAGCTCCTGCGGAAGATGGGGTGGCCTCAACTAAGCTTCTCACTGCTCTTGTTCACACAGGTCTGATCCAGGCTACACAGCTGCACTGTCCCTGAGATAGCCTTGAACACAGGCAGCCAAATTTCTGGGGCAGGGAAAAGGCTTTTAGAGCCTGCAGTTGCCCAACAACAGGGCAGTGTATTTTCATGAAGGTTATTGAGTGATCCAGTGACAATTTTGAGTTTGGCAGCAAATCCAAATAATGAAATTGTCACACACATTTCAGTTGTTCCTGGTCTTTTGCTTATTGGATTGTTTGCCTCCGTTTGCCTGCCTGCAGCCTTTTGCAACACACTGTAGTAGAGTGATATCTAATTTAGCAACCCTTCTGACGGAAATCTCCAGTGGGAATTGAGAATTCAGAAGCATTCCATGCTGTGTTTGCTTTTTATAGAGGCTGATGGGTTAACAGAATTGTGGATCAGAGCGCATGAGATTTCTTGATCATCAAGTCCAAAAAAAATCATGTTAAAATCAGGTTTTGTTAAACATAAAGATCACATAGCAATAAACAAAAATAATTTGCATAACATGCCCCATATGGGTAAGTTGAAAATTGTTTTGAAGATGCCTCGCTTTTCTTTGCTAGAGAAAGAAAACAAAAATGCTTTATATCTTTCAAAAGTAATGCATTCCCTGTGGGCCCTGTACGTCTTCTTCATGTCTTCTCTGTATTATATTTTTCTTCTTCAATTTACCTGGTCCTATCTTTTTCCAGTGTCAGTTGTTTAAACATACCAGTTTCAAATCAGCTCTTGAAATAAACTTCCCAAGAGTTAGTGCTACCAGGGTCCTCCAACACTTTTGCAGTCTGCTGGACAGGCTACTGTCAGCCTGGGATTTGAAGTAAGTTTGAACGACAATGAAAGAAGAATTTGCCATGCATTTTACATCTAAGAATTTCATTCTAAATTAAGGTGAAACTAAATTCTAAAATGTCAAGTTCAACCACAAAATTGAATTCTCACTTTCTAACATGGCTCCTTTGTTACAGAAGTGACATGAAAGGCTACGATTCCTATTGTTATTTATGTGATTTTTCATGTCTCTCTACTATGATTTAAGAGAGTGATTTCACTACCTCATTTAAATATTTCCATTAGTATTTTATATCCAACATTTGCAGCAAAACACCAAAGAGTAGACTGTCATACCAATGATGCATTGTTCCTGCATCACTCCTCTCTGATAGTGCAGGAAACCAAGATCAACATCATGACATGCTGGTTTTCTGCATTTGAACAGACAGATCAACGAATACTACTGTGGCTTTCAAATGCAGGCTTTAATTTTTTTCTCTGCTTTGAATCCAAATTGTATTTCAAATAAACTGTGAAAAATAAATTGGTTCAGGCAAGATATTAAGATCAGAATTCTCCTCTTAAATTACTTTGTCACTCAATTCAAACTTAAGCTCAAAGCATTATGTTACTGTCACACTTCCCTTCTTTCTCAGAAAGTAAGAATGTACATTAGCAGGCAGAAATGGGAGTCTGGCTTTCACCATGCGCAGTGTCACTTTTGCACAGTTGGGAGATCCTATGCAAAACACAAGGTTTCTATACCTCCAGATCTTCTTAAGAGTTTTCCAGTTCAGTGTATTGTGTTAGCAATAGCTACACGTCTATAGAAGATGATATGTATATAATACTGGTGAAAATTGAGGTGATAGCATAATTTTTTCTACATCATTATACATCTACTTCTGCCACAATTGCAAATTACTTTAAAATTCTTAAAAACAATGTGGTGTATCAAGCTGCATAGGTAGAGGCTTTATACAGTTTTATTTTTAAGGGCTAGCTTGAAAATTTTCGCTTGTCACTGAGCGGCAATTGTGAAAGAGAAATTGCAGCTGTCTACTTCTTAGTGGCTGAACAAAATTCAGAAAAATAAATTGCCAGTGATGTTTCTTAGTTTTCTGTGAAAACAAGACGTATGTGAATATGCTTTCTGTGCCTGTGTTGCTATATGAATGCAGGTGGTGTGCTTCTGTGTATGTCATTCTGTTGTCCAATAATTCCAAAAACATGTGGTTCGATTGACCAATCTTAAGCAACTTTGCAGACAGAAAGGAATCTTAAAAAAAATCAGTTTGCAGGAGTTCCTTGAAAAATGTGACCAGGTAGAGGAAAGAGATTTTTTTAAGCCTCCACCTTGGGCAGAAAAATATAGTGCCGCTTCAGCCATTATAAAATATCAGATAGATAACCTACTAGGAGAGATATATTAGAAATAATATGACCAAGGCAGTATGTTTCACTTGCAGTTTGATACAAAAAGATCCATTCCTCAGTACAATTTCTTCCCCTTCTATGAAATCTTAGATGCAAATCTGACATTTCTGTACAGTCAGGATATTAATAATGTCTCTTTTTCACTCTTTAACCTTCCCTCATTTACAGATTCTCTGATGTCTAGTAAGAATTGAACTCATGCTGCATAAGCTCAATTAGTATACCCTGATTTAAAAAGCAAACAGACATAAGAAAAAATCCATTGAAAATTAAGGTTTTTTTAGTGCTTTTGCTCACAAAACTTTTTCATGTTGTACTAATCATTGAAAGAATGTAGATCAGATAATTAGATAACTCTGATCCAAAGAAAATAATAGAAATAACTGCTGTTCTGAAAAATATTAAATTAATATTGTCAGTAATTCTTACTCACTCTTGATTTTCAGATGAAGCAGATCGGTCACGATGGCTACAACCCCACCTCTGTAGCTGAATGGCTGGATTCCATAGAACTGGGTGACTATACCAAATCCTTTCTAATTAATGGCTATACATCGATGGACCTTGTGAAAAAAATCTGGGAGATTGAATTAATTAATGTAAGTTGAGCAATTTATAGCAGTAGTTTCTCCTAAATATATTATAGTACTTGCTCTTACATATCAAAGAGAAAGCACAAAAGCAAATTGCACTACAAGCACTGTCATCAAGTACTGTTAATGATTACAGCTTTCATGCCTATACCTGGGTTGACTGTGCCCTTTGCTTTCATTTGCTTTGCCATTGTCTTTAGCATGGTATTTAGTCAGCATGATTGTGTCACCACTTCAGGATGCCGAATGACATTTAAAAATATATTTTGGTAGTTTATAGGTACAAAGAATAAGTCTTTGCTTTTAAAGTGCCAAACAACAGTACTTATAAACATACTTACATTTTTCTTTTTCCATGTGTTCTGGCTAAATTAAACATAAAATAGGGAAACCTTAAATATAGTTAATGCGTTATGCTAAAGGAACAATATATTTTATTAAATTATTACTTTTGCTTGAAACTTTATTTACATGAGTCAGTTAAATCAGATGGTCACATATGGGCAACCATAAGCTTTAGTGTGGACTGCACTAAATAACTGCAGAGTAATTTGGAATGAGATTCATTTTCTACTGTTACATTGAAGACATTGATAGTACAGCTTTGCAACTAGAATTTTCATGTAAGTGATGTGTCTCAAACTGAGTTGTCTCTTTTTATAAAGGATAGATGATTATAGCTTTGGATCTACTATGGCTTTTGAAATCAACTGTATTGCAAGTTTATCTGAACTTTAGAACAATCCCTACATGGAGAAAAACCCAATGTCATATTTTATTGGTTCTTCATAGACCAGAGGCAGAGGAAATACTGCCTCTAATTATAGTCTAATTCCCAGAACAAAGGGCTACCAGTAACCACAGGCAATCAAGCATAAGATAAAGCAGCAGATATTGCTTTATATGGGGAAACAGTTCCTGGTATGTTCCTGGATGGAGAAATGGAGAACATAATGGTGTGAAGCTGTGTTCCAATATAGTAACTGTTGCATGAGGTATAACTCAGGATGAACATCTAAAGAAAAGAGAAAAAAGAAGGTATTTCATATTAACTGAAAGATGAAACCATTGCATGTTAGAATTTCTTTTCTTGCTATCACATTACAGGTAATGTTAATGAGCACAATAATGTAGAGTAAGAACTAAACTGCCTTTCATCTTGTGTGTTGCCTTTAATGTATGTTGTAGGTGTATGACTGAAGCAAGGATATGTTTGATGCTATCATAGATGTCTGTTAAGTTATTAATAACTGTGAGCCTTTTTTCTATAAGATTTCTATAAGAACTGGGGAGCCTTTCCTCCAGAAGGTAATATAAATTAACGACTAGCACTGAGTTGAAAAATGTGGAAGTGTCTGCTCACGTTGTCTTCTGTAACTTAATTTTGCATCCCAAACATTTTGCCATAATCAATTTGGATACAAATTACCCTTTAGCTCCCCCAAGTGGATCATTAATACCTCATTAAAGGTTCGTGGTTTGATTCCAGAGTTGTTTAAACTTATGAAAAGGGAAGTACCTGCACTGATGTTAACGGAATACACTTATCTAAAATTAGTATAAACTAGATCAGTATATGTCTCTCTAACTTTACAGCTTACGTCATCTTCTCCTTTTAAGGTCTGTACTTCTCAGGAAAACACTCCCTGTTGCCATGAGTTGCAGACAGAAGCTGTTAAACAGTTGTTCAAATATTTGTATAGGCATAGATACCTATAGAGACAAATATTTCTCCCACCTTGCATATTATTGAATTATGTAAATTCATAGTAAATAAAAAAGTTCTACATTCTCAGAATTTCTATGTTAGTCCAGTCAGTATATATTTAATTACCACCAATTTGTAGTAGCAAAGTGTGATGAAATAATGTTCACTGAGTAAATCTGTAGCTTAGAAAAGTATTTACTGTTATTTTTCTGTTTCAATTGAGGGGAATCTTTCAGAAATGGACACAAAATTGGTTTGAAGCATTGTGTAGTCTAGCAGAACAAGATACTTATCTCTGACGAGCAGGCTGCTGTCTGAAATCGATTTCAAAGGTCTCACTTCCCATTCAGGTGATGGCAAACAAGAGCTTATTACATTCATAAAGGAATGCATAAAGGTCAAAGCCACTAACTCTGGAATAGGCATCCTGACTTGAGTAGGTCAGAATCCAGGCACTTGAAAAATCAGAGAAAAAAAACCAGACTCAACACCCTGTAAAGTGGTGTTGGGAAACAAACTGCTGGAGACAAGTTCTGAAGAGAAAGATCTGGGGGTCCTGGTAGACAGCAAAATGATAATGAGCAAGCAGTGTGCTCTTGTGGCCAGGAAGACCAACAGAATCCTGGGCTGCATAGGGAAGAGCGTGGCCAGTAGGTCGAGGGAAGTTATTCTCCCCCTCTACTCGGCACTGGTGAGGCCACAACTGGAATACTGCACCCAGTTCACGAGGGACAGGGAGCTGCAGGAGAGAGTCCAGCAGAGAAGGGCAACAAAGACGATTCAAGGATTGGAGCATCTCCCTTATGAGGAAAGGCTGAGAGAGCTGGGACTCTTTAGCCCGGAGAAGAGAAGGCCGAGGGGAGATCTTATCAATGCCTATAAGTATCTAAAGGGTGGATTGAAGGAGGAGGGAGCCAGACTCTTTTCAGAGGTTGCCAGTGAGAGGACGAGGGGGAACGGGCTCAAGCTGGAACATAGGAGGTTCCACTCAAATATGAGAAAAAACTGCTTCACAGTCAGGGTGTCAGAGCCCTGGAACAGGCTGCCCAGGGAGGTCGTGGAGTCCCCTTCTTTGGAGATTTTCAAGACCCGCCTGGATGCAGTCCTGAGTGACATGCTCTAACTCTGGGCAATCATGCTTCAGCAGGGGAGTTGGACTAGGTGATCTCTATGGTCACTTCCAACTATAAAAAATTCAGTGAAATTTAGTGAGAATAAGTCAGAGTACCCTCAGTTTGGTGGTTCTTATTGCTTAAATTGTAGATGGAGCAATAAGTCTCATTTACACTTATACCAAATATACAATAAAAATATATCAAGGGCTACAGATATGATCACTTCTTCATTTTAGCCCTCAGTTTAAACAGTCGCAGCCATTGAATTTGATGTAAAAGCCATTCCTACTTTGGTGCAAGGAATCCCTTAATCTTATTTGGTGTTTCTTTTCATTAAGGCATTGGGAAATCAAATGATTCATGGTTTCTGGAAGAGTAAAAACAGATTTGAATAGAGATACTATCTTCCATTAGGTAAACTAGCATAGCTAAAAGTACAGGGAAGAGAGGGGGACATTTAATTTTTCACAAGCCGTTCTTTACATCTTACAAAATGAAAAATTTTATTACCTTTCTATATTTTCTGTGATCATCAACTTACATGTCTGTGGATGAAGTTTGTGAAGTTGTAGATTTTTTTTTTTTTTCCTAGATCTAAACTAGTGATAAAGTAATCCTTTATCATAATGCTTCTCAATATACTAATGTGAGTTTTACTTATCTCATGGCTCTGAATTCCCATGTGTGGTGCTGACCAAGATACATTTCTTCCACTTCAGGCATAAATAAGAAAGGATATTCTGAAAGTCTCCCTGTAGCTGAATGAAACTGTTCTCCCTAAATTCCCTTTATAAACTATAAAGGATGGCAAAAGAAAGGATCATCTAGAAGATGATTCAGGCTTGTTAAATTATGGTTAATTATCTGGATTGTGTATTTTTCTCTCCCACTGACACAGATAGATACTAAGATTAGCTTTAGTACAAGTGCTGATCTGCTTGAGAGTAGGAAGCCTCTACAGAGGGACCTGGACAGGCTGGATTAATGGGCTGAGGCCAGTGGTATGAGGTTAAACAAGGCCAAGTGATGGGTCCTGCACTCCATGCAGCATTACAAACTTGGAGAAGAGTGGCTGGAAAGCTGCTGGGTGGAAAAGGACCTAGGGGCGTTGATCAGAAGCTAGCTGAATATGAGCCAGCAGTGTGCCAAGGTGGCCAACAGCATCCTGGCTTGTATTAGAAATAGTATGGCCAACAGGTCTGGGGAAGGGTCCCCCTGTACTTGGCACTGGTGAGGACAAACCTCGAGTAGTCTGTCTAGTTTGGGGCCCGTCACTACAAGAGGGACATTATGGTGCTGGAGTGCATCCAAAGAAGAGCAACAAAATTGGTGAGGTGTTTGGAGAACATGTCTTATAAGGAGCAGCAGGGAGAACTGGGGTTGTTTAGTCTGTAGAAAAAGAGACTGAGGGGGACCTTATTGCTCTCTGCAACTACCTGAAAGGAGGCTGTAGTGATGTGAGTGTCTGTCTCTTTTCCCAAGTAGCCCATGATAGGACAAGAGGAAATGGCCTCAACTTGTGCCAGGGGAGGTTCAGATTGGATATTGGGAAAAATTTCTCCACTGAAAGGGTTGTCAAGCATTGGAACAGGCTGCCCAGGGAAGTGGTGGAGTCACCATTGCTGGTAATATTTAGAAGATATGTAGATGTGATGCTTAAGGATATGGTTTAGTGGTGGACTTGGTGATGTTAGGTTTGGACTTAATGATCCTAAAGGTCTTTTCCAACCTAAATGATTCTATAATTAAAGTTAACCATTGTGAGTTACCCCTTACTCCCATGATCAGAGGTTTGAATCTTCTAATCTTCCTAAAAAGAACAGTTGTTACTTTGTTTCCATCATTGTTTTACCATCCTTGGAAGTTGCTATCTATGCAAAACATTTTAAAAAAAAAACTGCAAGGAGAATGCCAAGCGTATGAGAGAGGGAGAAGGTCTGAGACACTCGTGGTAAATGCCATCTTTCCTGAGCTTCTCTGCTCCTTCAGCTGTCTCATTGGTGTTAAGAAACAAATTTAATATGCAGCTTCCTGCAATTTATTGCAAATTATTCCAGCAAGGTAATGTCTGATCTAACTTACATGTTCGTTTCTTTCAGACTTTTATGTATATATATATAGTGTGTGTTTCTTCAAGCACTATCAAGCCACATTTACTTAAAACATTTGAATCAGAAAAGTAATTTTAAGTTATTAATTTCTGTTTCTTACAAGCTACCGCCAATATTCTCAGTCTTTTTCAACAAGCTGGACTTTGAAATTTAAATTCTGTTTGACTCATTCATTTGTCATTTTGATCAAGAATTTTCCCAGGTCTATTTTCTTAATTTTATTCTCATGTATGTTCTTCCTGGAAAGTATCATTCCAATTTCCTTACCCTGGGATTCTAAGGGTTCAGGATACTCCCTCCCAGAATTGGCTTTCCCAGCACTCCTGGGTTTGTCTCACAGTTTTTTGGCTCATTAGAGAGGTCAGATTCTGTACCCAGGCTCAGATACCATTTATGTAATGCTGTAACTACACTGAACTTTTCCAAAATATATATCATCTGCTGGGAAAAAGTCCACTATATTCTGAAATTCCCTAACCCATGTAATGTGTGCACCTGTGCTTTAAAGTATAAATGCTCTTCTACATGACTAATCATATTATTCTTGTCTGTTATTCTGGATTACTTACATAACCCTCCCCCTCGGGAAGTCTCTCTCTTCAGGGAACTTTTACCAAAAAGATTTTTCAAGCAAGATATAAACAGCTTAAAAGCACAAAGCAAGTTATTTATCCTCTAACACACAGAGTATATTGTAGGACTAATGAACTAGGCATTAAATCAACCCCCACTAAATGAGTCATTAAGTCTACTGGGCAAGTAGTCATCACTCAGGTAAGGGAGGGCTGGCCTTTGTTGCTCTCTGGAACAGGCTGATCTATGATGTTGATGAGTTGCTGTCTTCTCATTTCCTTTGTTTTTCTTGGCATTTTATACCTGTTCATGGGATTGTTCTTACCCTTGAATCGTTGAGGTGCCAGTTTTCCCTGCCTCAGCAGCCTCACTTATGTCTGCAGCTTTACGTTTCTTATCTCACATGCTTCCAGCCTGTGCACTCTCTCACAGCTCCTGCTCACACCCTAGCACTTTTCTCAGCAGAAAGCTGGGGACGGTTGCACAGCTGCTCTGAACTGAAAGTAGGCCTTGAATCACAGAATGCTGAAGTCCTGGGAGGAGGGTTACATGTAAGTGGCCTGGTTTACATTTCTTCTCAATTAGTTCATCCTGCACTATGAGCTTCTTCTATCTTTATACATCCATCTTTCACATGTATGATTCAGTCTTCGTGTCTTGTAAAATCCATGTTTACCAAATGGTTTCTTAAACTCAATTACTGTCCAAATTTTGGGCTTTTGTGGAAGCTCTTGGTACTGTTTCTCACAAATTGCATTCCTGGTTTACATTAGAATATAATGATCGCTGTTCAGGATCAGATCAATTATACTAGAGAGAGAAAATAGCTACCTATGGACAGACATCCATTACTGAATAACTAGGTACTTTGGACCCTCTACAACATCATTGGCAAGTTTCACAATTTAATAATCCTATACTCTGTAAAAAGGTGATTCTTTACTTATAGTAAAGGATGCTACATAATAGTTTCACTGCAACCAGCTAGGTTTTGTACTGCAGGAATGAAAAATCATGAAAATGGCCATACTGAAACAGATCAGAGGCTCTACCTAACCCACTGTGCTGTCAATAAAAATAACCTTAAACAGATGACCACAGAAGGCTACACAGACAGGACAAGCATATTATGAACTATCTGCATAGCATTCTTCTAGTCATTAATAATTTTCAGCTCAGAGACTTCTAGAATTGGACAAATTCTTCCCAACTGATGGATTGTGTTTTGTGGATGGAGTTTATAAATACAGTGAACAGAAGAGTTCCATCCATGTATCTCTTCAGAAATTCACTAAGAATCTTCTTCCACTGTGAAAACTGCATTTTTTCCCACAGTTTCTTGGTTTAATCAGCTGTTTAACCATTAACTCTTCTTGTAGATTAATGCCATGACAAGGTGTTTTTATGATAATAACCTTTCAAGGGTGGCTTCATCAAAAGACTTTAGAAATCCAGACAAAGAAGCAGATCAAGCAGACTTTTTAGCTGTTTCAAAGAACTCCAATAATCTTTTGAGATATTTGAGGTGCCTTTACGTGCATTCACTTTAACTCTTCCTGGTTGTATTTAACTGTAAATCCACTACGAGCACACATTACTGAATTCCTACTAATTTGCCTGGGACGGGCTTAAGGCTGATGTTTCCCTGAATCTTCCATGAACTTTTTTTCAAAAATTGTCATCAGTTTTGTTACCATGCAGTCCTCAGAAAACCCTAAGGTTTTAAGGGAAAATTTACACATCGTTACTAGCAATCGCCAAGTTGATCCTTGAATTCCTTCTCTCTTTATCTTTTCTATGCTGTGGTTCATTTTACACATTCTATCTTCTTTCAATCATCTCATTTGCAAACTGAAGAATCTTAGTCCATTTAGCCATTCCATACTTCTGGAAATCCTTACTCTATATCTTTCTAATCCTTCCCTGTACAGCTCCAACACACAGAGTGTCAGCTATACATGTTTAATTTCAAAGTCAGAACTGCTTTATACATACTTAGTTTGAGCCTAAGTAATAGCAACTACTATATTGAACTTTTCTCTCAAAGTGCTCATGAGGCTTCAGTCAACTAATGCACCTACAATCTCAGTATAATTTATGCTTAAAGAACATTAAAATGGACCACACATGGCATTCAGATTCCTTGACCAGGTTAGTCTCTCACATAGCAGCCTCCCCATCTACTCCAGCAAAGCAAGATAGCAACTCCACAGCTTGACTGGGTGATACACACCAAATGGATGGATTTTGTCCAGTGTTGGCTTGACAGCTTAATTTCCCATGCCCTCTAGCATGAAAATATACCTTTTTCTGAGGAGGCCTGTCCTTCAGATTCTGTTTGGCAAGTTACTCTGTGACAGCTCTTCTCCAGTTGTTAACTTAATTTCCCAAGTGTGCCACTCTGCAGAGCCATGTTTTCAAGAGGAATGAAACTACCTCTCAAAAACATTTTCTCAAACATTGCAACCTGGCCTACTGGGGGTTGGAACTCAATGATCTTTTAGGTCCCTTCCAACTCTAACTTTTCTATGATTCTATGATTGCGACTGCAGATCTACAATTGTTGTTCCTTTTCCTTGCTGCCTCAGAGCCCTCTGCTAGATTTCAGATCACTGAAAAGAGTTATGAGTGCTTGGAGCTACAGGCCTTTCTGATCTCCCAGAGATTGCTGATTAATAACGGTGCCCATCGCTCTTCCTGTAGTTGCTTTCTAAATGGCTCCATAATAACCAGAAGAGCTTACAAGAGTGTGAGTCTTTACTAGCAGCAGGCTGTAGGATCTCAATTTACTAGGTATTATGTTATTAAAAATAGCTTCTATAGCTGTTGAGTTTAGAAAACTGTCTGTATGACTTTTTCTTTGTTCACTCTTTCCAAAATTGAGGATCTTATAACTAATGTACTTGATTAAGAAAGTACTTGAAGTTAATTTATGCAAACCAATACTTTCAAAACAGCTACATATATAAACATGTACACATGCACATGGGTGTATGTATTTATATATAAATGTATACAATTGAAAATAAAGAATTGTCCAGCAAACTAAATGATGGACTGTCGCCCTTCAAATGCAAATGCCACTTCTGTGGAGATGTACTGGTGCAAGACCAGAAGTCTTGTGTTTTAAAATATCTAGGTAGCATAAAATGCTTGAGAATCCCTCTGACATTCTGCAAATACAAATGTGCCTGTTTTTCTGAGAAAGTTATTTATAGCCTTTTAAAGTTTTATGGGAATCTTTAAAGTTCTCTGCCAGGCAAAATGTACTTTAGGTCTTCTTATTCATTAGTAAAATAGTAGTCTATGAATAGGATGTGTTAAGCTATTTAACAAAATAATTTCTACTGCATTTCTATTGTAGGGTTTTTATGTTAAATAGCTACAATTTTGAAATGGTTAATGCACAACCTTGAATAGGTTTGGGGAAATATGAAGAAAACTTTCAATATCCATCCAAATTCTCTGGTTCATCTGTTTGCAAAATTATCCTAATTAACATAAATAATAGGACCACATACTAAGCAGCTTTTTGACAACAGGATAGTTACTTATATCTTTCAAATCAAATACTCTGAAGATGGGTCTGGAATTGAATAGTTTTCATCATGATCTATTATTTCTTCATGAGGTAAGATGTGTATATGCATTTGCTCAGTTGTTCCTACATTAGTAGAAAAATGCTGCAAATGAGATTACATTAATATGTGTTAGATGCTACAGTTGTAAATACAAAGGAGAACTCTCTAAAGTACTCTATTTCCCTTTGAAAGGTGATCAGTAGGTTCATTGCATGTACAAAAAAAGTTAAGAGCTATAATACAAATAGTGAATTTTTTTCCCATACACAATACTTGTGCAGATTTTCCCATACACAATACTTGTGGGCATCCAGGGTGCCCACAGAGGTCTTAAAAAGGTTTTAATAATGTACATCTTTGTTTCTTTTGCAAGAATGAAATACTTACCAATTGCAATCATACGGTAAATTTGCTCCATTGGATCTGTCATTTGGAAATTATTTTTTCTGCATTGAGTGCTGGTATCATCTCCATCAGTCACTCAGTTCACAAATGATTGTGGATGTTATTGATCATTTAGAAACTGTTATGATGTTGTAGTATTGCAGTGGATGTTTCTAGAAACCTCATTGGAAGCTCTTTATTCTCAACAAATCCATTTGTTGGTATTGTAAATTCATAAAATGTTTAACTTGTGTACGGTTTTTGCATATAACATTTTGCATAGGTAGCGATCTCCTAGCCTCTGAGTGATTTGATGTGCAAGCTTCCATCTGTTCCTCATGGTAATGCAAAATACCTTTTAAATACATCATCCTCTTTCCTCTGTATTGCTGCTTGCAAAAGATCAGGAGATGACATAAGCCATGGCAATTTCTGCAAACCATCTACTGTTTACCTCTTCCTACTCCCACGCTGGATCATGGCAGTGCTCAGACTTGGGAGAAGTGGGAGGAGAAACACTTCTTTCAGTTCAAATACATTGCTTTATTCAGTTTGCAATACAACATGGTAAAGAAAGAAAGAGAAAGTATTTGCACTGTGGACATTTTCACAGCCTTTATTTTTTGGTGGTATAACAATCCTTTTGTAATCCATCTGGTGTCATTTTGCACTAGAGGTTATTTAAACAGAAAAGATTATGCAAGTACTTTGAAATCATTTCCCTAATTCTATATTTATATTTCCTTTATTGTGGAAGTAATTTTAAAAATTATTGTTTTCTGGCTAAAAAGTGATAGTGAAATAATCATATTTGATCAGGAAATCTAACCATTGAAACCCGCAGATTTCTTTTAATGTTTCCCATTGCCTGCATTTATTTTGATTTTAGTCATATCAAAATAATATAATATTTTAACAATCACTTTTACCTTTTTTCTGAGGTAAATCTTTGTTCTTATGTTAGAATTCATAAAAACAGAGCTTTTTTCCCCCTCTCTCTTTCTCTCTTCTTTCTTTCCCCCTGCCCCACGGTCTCTTCAAAACAAATTATAATCAGATAGTGATTGGCAGCAATTTTTAACACTAATAATCAAAGCTGAGCAATTTTAGCACCTATTGTATTCCATCTGCAGGATCATTTTCTTGTCCTGTAACACACTAGGTAGCACAAATGATTGATTTATAATGCAAGATAATTTTTTTATTAAAGCAAGCTACTCTGCCTAGTGCCAGAGAGGATATTGTCTGTGAAGTAGCCTAACAAAATCTCCTTCCATTCAGGCTGCAAATAAATTGCCTTGTCTTCTGATTTTCTGTCTAAAATCTTAGTGTTCTATAAAAAGGTTCATATTTCAAGTTTCAGAATGTGATCCCCTTTCCAAGGAGTACAGCAGAAGCAGCGCAACCCAAGACTTCTTATTCTCTTTAAAAAAGCTAAAAGAATAACCTCTCTTTCAAGCCCACAAGTTCTCTGCAAAAACTGATAAAATAAATAGTCACTAAATATTTTGTTGTCCTAGGCAACAGCTTTTCTGCATTTAGCAGCTTAGAAGATGAAGAGAGATATTTTTCCAGTTCAACCTTTACAGTGTTGGTGAACCTGCAAGATGACTGTATTTCTATTTTAAAATAATGTCCTTTTTCAGATCCTTTATATTAATTTATAAATTTTAGATGCAGTCTTAGGATAGCATCCTTCATTGCAATAGTAATTGTAGTTTGTAGTAAAGGTAGTTCCTCTAAAATAATGAGGATTTAAATTTTTCTTTCTAGACAATATTTGTACTGGGTTTACTGGAATAAATGGATCTTTTTGAACATTTGCATTTGCTGTCCCCAGGCCCTACTTCCCATAGAACTAGGTTACAGCATTTTTTAAAAGATTGTGTTAATTGAAGGTCAACATAAAATACTTGAAATTCGTGGTAGATAAAAGCAAACGAACAGTGATGTTAATGTTACAAAGCAATACTTCTGCCTTTGCTTTGGAGAAAATTTGTAGCGATAAAAATCATAAAGGAAAGTCCCTTGTTTGCAAAGAAATAAAGCTACAGATTTTATTACATATCGTTTTCAAGCACTGCAGTACTATTTTGATGCATTTAAAAGAATACTGTGGATATCAACTAACTCTCCCATTCAGCAATGTGCAAAGGAGAAATCATTCCTCGTTAAAATATTTTGAAATCTCTTTTTTTCCTGTTTCTTCATTGCTTTGTAGGATATGGTGAGGAATTGATATTTCCCATAAAAATTCACAAGAGCATATCAGATCTTGACTAGCATCATTTGTATTCTATTCATGACTGGTTTTAATAGTTAAAGGTAAAGAGGTTTGAACAGCAGTCATTTTAGTTATAAGGATGTTGAAAATCAGAAACGTTTTTGAAACATTTTTTCCTGTACAGTAGATTTTGTTACCATTCTCAGGTGTGAGAGGAAATGCAGTGCTGTGCCATATAGACCTATCAGAGTGATTACCGTGTCAGAAATAGGGCAGCAGCATTGTCCTGGGTCTTCTGCCTGGTTCTCCCTTCTCACATTGTTCAGAGCTAGTTTGGGTATTCCTGTTTTACAGATGCAGTGAAACAATTTCAAACACATGATACAATTTCAAAAAGGAGTGAAAAGTATTATACTGAGAGGTCAGAATTTTTCAAGACAATAAAGATGAGGGGAAGGGAAGAATTCACTTACCTATAAAAGGTTCTATTGCAGCCTACAACATCAGGACTTGAGTCCTCAAAGCCTTCTTCAAGGATTTTGTCCTTCGTTGCCTTTAACTTTTAAAGGAATAAGGTTTTAATCACTTCCCATAAAGTCCAATTCAGAAATCTAATAACTGGTGGTGCCAAGAGACCTTTCATATTCAGTCTGTATTATTTCAAAATTACATACCATTATCAGTTTTCTACAGGTGTAAATAACACATTGTCAGCCCCAATGCTTACACCCTTGAAATAATTATTGGCAGGTATTTGTGATCCCTTTCATAATGATCAAGTCATTGCAAGGTTACGTACATTCAATTCCCGATTAATATTTGTACCTCAGTTTGCACTTTTTCTTATTCATTGCTCATTTTAAAGAATAATCTTCATATCATGTAGAGATCTTAAAAATGCAGTATTCATCCAAAAGTAGTATGTTGTATGGATTGTAATTCACTGCCATAATTTAAAAAAAAAAAAAAATTGCAAAAATGAAGTTAGACATTTCTTTGTGCAGTGGTATTCAAAATGATATTCAGATATTTAATTACAATGCAGCTTTTTCTGAGAGATCTTTCTAGTTTTATGGCGTTCCAAGCAGAAAGTCAGTTTCAAAGTCTCTTACAGGGTTTTATCTGCGGCTTTTCATGACATGTGAATCAGATGCTCTAATGATAAAAGTTACTGGAAAAAATATAGTTAGACCTTACTTTATTTTTTTAGGTATTGAAAGATGAATGAGAACCTGTCTGAGCCAGAATCAGGTTACATGAACGCACTCATCAGGAAAGGATGTACAGCTATTTTCCAATTAGCAATTTTTATCATTCTGGAGGAGTCAGCTCAAGCTCCCAGCCATTCTGATTTTCTCATCATCCCCTCTTCCACATGCATGATTTACTTAAAGATGGAAAACACAGTCATAGTGTCTTTTAAAATACTTATTCCTCCAGGAAGCCACTGAGAAATGCATATGCACTCACATGCATACATAAAGCAATAGAACAAGAATTATGCAGAGCTAAGTATTTTAAACATTTGTGTTCCCACATGCAATATGGTTCTACTGTGTTTTCAGTGAACATAATCAAACACGAGGTAGCTTGTGCTTCCTGTCTTATGAGTTAATTTTATGTAAGATTTATAAAGGAATAGATAAGCATCAAAGCCATAGCTAAGGAGGATGGATAGCAAAACACCAGGCTAGTTCATAAATTTACATTATTAAAGAGTAGTGATAGATCTGCACTGCTGCTTTTGTTGATGCTGAGCAGCAGTTTGCAGGCAGAAGTAATTCTTCTTATCCACTTTTAATAGTGAAGTATACAATACCACTAGCATATGATATCCAGAAAGACAGTTCTTATCTTGGGTTATCTGCTCTGATTTGTGAACATTTTTTTTTTTTTTTGTTAATTTTTGGATGTGATTTAATGTGAGAGGGAAGAAAAATAACAGAAGTTTAATATGCCTCTAAGCATATGGAGTGGTTGGCTTTGGAAATGCACTAGAACTGAAGCGTGGGAAAGAGGAAACTGAGAACTGAAGAGAGTTAGTAGTAAATGAGGGAGTTATATGCAAGGATGAGATATCAAGAGTGGGAAACAACTGCCATTGGAAGCTAATGGGCTTAGTAAGAAAGACTAGAAATATATAATGAACTAACATACACAGAGTATATATAAGATATCATATAAAACAGAAAAAGGTTAACTTAAAGGCCTTCTTTTATGTCTCTCTAAAATGTAAAAAAAAAAAAACTGCACAGCTATACAGAACATTTAAAATATTCAATATTATTTTCACAATTAGGTTTTTTCTGTTTTCCTTTAGACTTCAATTAGCTTGCTGGCTTTTTGTGGCAGGGAATCATCTTCATGGATTGATAGAGAGGTCCTAGAATGCTCTCTAAAATATGATCTAAAAATATAGTTTTTCTTGGTATTTTTACTACTGTTATTGATAAACAATTATAGGATATCAAAATGATGACAGAAAAATTACCATATGGCATATATTATAGAAGAAATAAAACATTTGGTAGTGTTTCAGGTAAGGAGATTTGTGTGAAGAATACCTTGATGTGAGAAATAGTTAAAAAAAATTCTTTGAGGATGTTTCATTTATGCTAAAGTTCTGGGCAAAATATTTTCCTGGGGATTTTCCTATATTGTACTTCAGCTTTTCACCATAAGCTTTCTAATGGTCTCTGGAATTCAGATAAGGAAGAGAAGCAAACTGGCTGCTATCTTCTCTGCATTTCCCCAGGGATTTAACACAGATTATTCCAATGTGTCAAGGATAAAACCCCCTCACAGTTTTGCAGGAGGTGCTGTTAAGCAAAACGGCTGAGATTTTGTGTTTATTGCTGACAATTTGGTATATTTCCATAAGCAACAGCATTTTAGCATTCCATTTGGGTTTGTTGTCATAAGTGGTTTTTCTGTGTAAGTGTACAATGAGCTACTGTATTTTTCTTATGACAATCAAATAAGATACTGCTTGTAATTCAGTACAGACCCATTAATAGGGCAGTGAAGAATTTTTTTTGGTCCAGAAACTCACTTATTTGGTTTGACTCTGCATGAAGCAATTATCAAGGCATTAAATATAGTTAGAGGGTCTGAAATTTAAATCTTCTGATAGGAAAATGTCAAGGTAAGTTTAAATGAATAAGAGAGTCAGAAATGTGTTTACTGATGCTGCAGAAATCTGTCATCAGAATCACAGCAGACATAATCCTGAATATCTGAAATCTTGTACTCGGATTCAATCTTTGTCGTGTCTACAGATATCTTCAAACTGGGAAAATTATTTTTAAAATACCAAAACAAAAAAGCAAATTCTTTTCCCAGTTATCTGTCAGAGTGTAGGATGATGTGGTAAAGGACATATCTCTGTATAACAAATCCTTTTACTGAATTGTAAAAGACATTAGGATTACTGATAATACCCATGGTTAGTTTTTACATGGAACTAGTAAAATAATAATAAGAATATAGCATGCTTTATTTATTTATTACAGAAACTAGCTGACACTTTGCTTTGAGAAATATTATGTGGAGTCAATTCTTTTTGTTGTTATTTTTGTTTTCTGTTTCATCCTTTTTTATGTCAAAAGCAGTTTCAATGAAAATGTTTGAGGTCTGTTTGCTCTCCCTGAGAGTTTCCCACCTGAGTTCCTAATCCTGTTTACCTGACATGCTGGAAGGAAGTTGTAATGGTGCATAAAAAACCAAACACTGGTCAGTACAATGCACATTCTAAGACCTTTCTGGAAATTCTGTATCTTTTGTATTTTCACCAAAGAAGTCTTGCAAACAGTTGAAAACTTGTCTTGATAATAAAGATATCAGTGTGTGTGTATGTGAATGTGTAAAGTTCTGGAGATCTTCTGTAAATTTTATTGATATTTTAGTAACCCAGAAAGTTTATTTAGTGCATTGTTTGCCATTAGGCTCTCCAGAATGTTTTAAACATATGGATTGAAGTGACTGTTGCACTAAAGGTACCCTGAGGTTTATAGGTGATAAGTAAAGCTATATACATAGTAACATAAAAAAGAAGCATTACAGAGTCGTTGAATAGGATAATATAATTGAATATATACTTACCCAATCTGCTTCTTATGTTATGTTTAACTTGCTGATGTCCCCCCTCCCGTGGCTTTGATTTTTTTGTCTTTTCCTTTGCCAGCCTGCATATGATATTACAGCACTAGCAATAAAAAAACAAGACAGTGTTTTAACCCAATCAATCTCTCTCTTCTCATGGAAAAACATAAAGGACGTCAGTTATGTTGTTTGTTATTTTAGAGTGCATCATCTGACTAGCCATTCCCAAAATGCTTCAAGTAACCAAAAGGGGTTTAAAGGCATACCTTTACTAAATCGTGACAAAAAAGGTCAATGTTGGGCACAATTCACAACTGTGTCTTTCATCTGTGCATTTTAAAATTAGTCTTTTTACATAGTGTAGTCATTAAGTGAGTGGTAATGTAGCAAGGCATTGTATTGTTGGAAAAACCTATGCTTTTTATATACATGTGTTAATTTTTAAGTTCCCTGCAACAATTTGTGCTACATACTCAATCATGAATATGCTGGAAACTTTCCAGATTATTTTATTTCTACTAAAGCAAAGGAACAAATTGGCTTCAGAAACTATTTTTCATAATGGTATCATGATTTTGAAAAGAAATTCAACTTTTTTTTCTAACTAAAAAGTTAAAAAATGTATAAAATTTTAAAAATTACTTGTAAAATATAACATATACAAAAGTGTGATCTTGAAAACTGTATTTCATGTAGCTAGGTGATCACTTGAAATTTCAGGCAACTAAAAGTCATTAGTGTTTTCTTTGGCCTGTATTGAACATGTTAGATTATATTCTACTTTAGCTAAAGAGGGACCAATGAAGGAATTAAATTTCAGTTGCTGGCTATATCAGTGAAATTCATATTTACGACTCGGACATAATCATATGAGATACATGTCCAGATTCTTGCTATAATCATTGAAGGTATACAGTCATTTCTTTGATATGATTCATGTCATCCTAAAGCAAATGCTTAAATTACATCAGATGAGTCATGCCTTAAAGGTGCCTATTTCTCTCTGCTAACTTAAAGAAACCTTTATGTGAGTATTGAACTCTCTGTTTTGGATTTTTTGCATTCTATAAAATGAATTTAGCTCTAAACCAGAATGTGGCTTCATACATGAGAAAATAGAATAGAAATTATTGCCTAAAATGTATATCCAGGAAAAATAATAAGCTATAGTTGGGGGTAGAGTGGGAGAAACAAAAACTACCAGTATCAGAAATTCTGAGATGAAATGAATACTGTTTCCCCTGGAAACCTGTTTCTCATCTGTGTAAATTTATTGGGAAGTCTTGGTATGTTCTGAGAGTTATTGTAGAATGCCATCACTTACCAACACATTTTATCGTTAACCACTGGATGTACCAGACTGCTGAATTCTGCTTACTCCTTAACATAATCATATATCATACATCTGGGGTTTTTAGCCCTGCAACTATGGGCTTCATTTACTTTTATGGCAGTTCTGTCACAAAACAGAACAACTTGTGCGATATATTTTTAAATCCACATTGTTAGTTATGTATTCAAAGAGTGGCCAAAGTAAATAGTACTTCATCTTTAGACTCATTTTTCTGACATGATGTTTTTGTGAAAAAGTCTTGCATAATCCTTTGTAAAGCAGAAACACAACCTGTGTTTCTTATTCAGGGAAGATCGAGTCCCATTCAAGCAGCACAGATCCTGATTTTTCTAAGGGTTTTTTGCTCTTTACAACTGTGCGGACAGATCTGAACCTATGCGTGCTTCCTACTGATAAGCTTAATATATGATGATACTTTGTAAACTTCATCGCAAGGTAACAAAAATTAAGTCTGTGTTTGGCTGTTAAAGCAAGCATTTGTTGAAAGTATAGCTCTGTATGTCTCCCAGGTTCAGCTAATATATCTGATTTCTACTTGAGACATAGAAAACTTTTACAAACTTATTTCTAGTGGCTTCTTAGAAAATGGGTACATGTATGGCACAGACATAAAGAAATTTAACTACTCACTGTAAACAGATGAGCCAGACATGCAGAATCACTAACTCCTGCCATTATTCCTGAAATTACTTTAGTATACAAAAAAATTGAGTATGTTTTAGTTATAAAACAACGTTAAGAAAACACATTTTAAATTGTCCTTCATATTTTCTTTGCATTGTTTTCATGCAGTTTTGCACACATTGCCAGAAAGTTGCTAAGATATACTTCTTGGAATTAAGAGAAGATATAAAAATGTTCACCAGATAGTTGAGAAAGCCAATTTAAAAGATATCAAGAAAATAATTTAATTCTGTTACCAATGCTTCTATGGAATACAGAAAGGATATGATGGAACTTTATAGGTTTGAAGAATAAAACCAGACAGGTGTCAGAGTAATGTATTAAAATTTTTTAAAAAGATTACATTTAAAAGACAGTCTTTAATTAAAGGAAAAAATTGTTCACAACATATGAAAAGTTAAAAAACTGTCAGAATGAGCACTACAAATATAATCTTTTGATACATTTAAAGTGGGTGAAAAACACTATACAATAGAGTAATAGGCCTGCATGACAGGAATTCAGGTTGAAAACTTAGTAGCAGTCTCCCCAGCCCTAACTTCCATGATTCAGTGGTGACAGCATGTATTTACTTTCCCATAAAGCAGCATATATTGCTATCTTGCTTATAAAATGGCATTTTAGACTCATTGTAATAAATGAAAATTCCACTAGGTGGTTCTGGTGCTCTTCTAACAAGAATCAAAATGTTCGTGAAAGTAGTTTCTATGTTCACAGTTTTTTTTCTGTATTGTTTTCCTAACTATTCGGAGTATGCCAGAATCCAAACATTTTAGTTACTTTCTAAATAGTGGTATTAATAATATATTTCTTGATTAAGGATAAAATATCCTTGGTCAAATAACGCCAAGGTATGAGACTTCAATGTTGTGAAATTCCATTGGTAGCTAATTAGCATTTATCAGTTAAACTGCTAGAGCTATGTTTCACTTTAGCCTTCAAAATTACCATCTTGAATTTGTAAACTTGAATTGTAATCACAATGGACTTGTAATTAGGTTTTTATGTGAGGTATCATCAGTCTAGAATTTTAAATTAGTATGTTTATTGCACATTGTTATCATCTAAGGTAGTACGTGACAACAAAACATGAACAACTGTGCAATCATGGGAACCTTCTTTTTATATGTGCCATTGTTTAAGATTTAAAACTTTAAAATGTTTAAGATTTACTGATTTAAACATAGCTCTACTCTAGAGCTCTCCTATGGTCCAGTGTAGCCACTCACATTTTTATTAAAATCAAGTTATATTTATCACCTTTTCTGTTTGCACTTCCTCTGTTTCACAAATACCAACAACTTTTTATCTCAGGACTTGAGATACTCAGCTTGCATATTCCCAGTTTGTATTCACCTTTACAACTGCTATTGCTATTTTAGACCTGAAGAAAAGACTTTGTGCCCAAACACCTATATCTCCCAAATTTGTCAGTATGGTCTAGTAAAAGGTGTTATTCGTTACTACAAAACTTGCCCTATTGAGTAGGTCTAGAGTGTGGATTTGGTTCTACAAAAGGATGGCTTTGAGTTTGTGGTGGGTTTTTTTCTTTAAAAAGGTACGAAAGTTTTTTCTGGCTTTTTTGTCTTTTATGGTGTTACACAGTTTATTATTTTTGCTACCATGTTACATGTTATTAATGCAAGGTAACTACTCCAAGTATTTCTATAAACAGACTACAGAAGTTTGCTTCAGCTGTGTTTACATTTTCCTAATGCACTAATGAATGAGTGAGTAGTGTTCATGGGAAAAATTAACAGAATTTTATGAAGAATATTACAGAGAACACTACAGAACAAATAGAATAAATTCCAAGTCTGCACATCAGAGAACTGATTCTGATAATCTTTTTTTTTTTTTTTAAACTACTTCAGTATTTGTGCTCCTGCATTTTTTCTGGTTGAGGAATAGGCTCGTATGTAGCAAATGTAAGCTTATTGACAATAACCCTGTTGATCCATTAGAAAGAATTGATAAATCCACAGAGCTCCACAATAGAACACATTCTCCCATCAGGTCACAAATGAGAGCTCGTATAATGTACTAGCAACAATTACAATTCATGTGCCATTAGTTTTCCAATTCAAATATTGATTACTGTCCTGGTTTGGGGTAAAGCAGTACCAACTTTCTGTTCAATAACTTTACTTTCAAGTTAAGCCTCTTCTAACTAACTGAACTCTCTGAAATTAGCAGCATATTTTTCAGATACTGACTGCTTCCAGAGACTGATAAGACCCTATTGTTTCTAATTTATGCTAAGGAATGGTATGCAGAGAGGGAGTTGCTTATACTTACTAACAACCAAGGCCAGCTAACTTTGCAGTTTTCCCCATTGAAGGGTTGGAAGTGTTGAGGGGTCACACCTGTGGAGAGGAGCAGATGAGACAGGTGATACAAAACTGAACAACTGGGCATTCCACCCCATGCTTAGTATAAAAGCTGAGCGATCAAAGGATCAGCCCTCTTTCTTCAATGGTAGATGTCCAAAGAGGGCTTTTATCTTCTGCCTGTGATCCCTGCACTTCTGAATCCAGATCTGTAACCTAGTTCACATCTGTCACTGAGTTCAATCTGGGACTTTCCCAGTGCCTGCTGGTGACATGATCATCATTCTTGGAATCTGATACTGGTTTTGTATATATTGTATATATTTCATTATTTTATTTTTATTATTTCATTTTTATTTTCATTAAAGTAGCTTAGTTTCCTTTAAACTCTTAAGTCTCCTTCTCTCTCTTCCTCCTCTCCTGCAATGGAGATACTCTCACTTCTCGAAAGGGAAAGAGGTCAGAGAGAGTCTGTTATTCATTTCAGTGGGTAGTCCGGCCCAAAGCACAACTACTCACAAAAACTAAGGGCTTTTGAAAAGCCCTTGAATCAAATTTCTCAAAAAGTAGGAAGCAAAAGGCAAGCACATTTTATAAGGACTTCCATTTTTGCTGCCCTTTCTGATTCTTGAACCTAACTTTTGGAAGAGATTGTACATTTTACCAACAGTTTGTATAATGCAATCACTGCTAATTTGTGCTTGGGCTATGCTTTTCAGAGCTCATATTTGTGCTGCTTTGTATCTAGGGTTTAGTAGCACTTCTGTAATTAATAACATCCAAAACTTGTGGATGCTTTCTACAGGTGATGTTCTTATTTCTTTAACTGCTGTTAATAAAGCCTGTAAATCAGTCTGTGCTTTTGCTATTAAAGTTGCAGAACATCTACTCATCAGACATGTTCATCTGATGCTGTGCCACACAATCTATGCAGGGCATTTAAACTGGATGGGTATTCCACTTTACTAGAATAACCTTCTTACCGCTTTTCATGGTAGCTGTAACATGGAGATCTACTTCAGTCATTGAACAAGACTAGAGCTAGAGTTTTTTTCTCTGTGCACAAGGATCTCAAAAGATTGCAACAGCAAACACATCCAAAAAGCACTCACCAAGAAGAGTAAGCCAGTCTGAAAAACGTTATGACATTTAAAATTGCTATGATTTGGCTGGCAGATGTAGAAAGCTCCATCTTTCTACACAAAGGGAGAAGTCACCTTAGGAAAATGCTTATCCACACGTATACCTTTGTGACCTGTATTACTCTAGAAAGACAATTAAGAACTAGATGTTACAATGCAGAAATGGGTATATGGGGAGAAACTAATTCATTTTGTAGCCAAGCATTCAGTGTAATGTAATTAAGCACTCAGTAGCAAATGCTGGGTGCAGGAACGTGTGGATTTGCAACATTTATTTCTGCCATAGTTTGTTAGTGAGTTGGAACAGAGATGCCTTTGAAATACAGAACTTAATCTTTATGACGAAACCTCGAAATCTCATGAGTTAACAGCTAGTGGAAGTTTACTTCTCAAATATTTTGACTACTGTTGCTTGACATATCCAGGGACTGTCATTGTAACCAATACTAAGGCATTTGTGGGGGTGAAGAACTAGCAAGAAACATTCTCCTTTTTTTTATTTTTATTTTTTTGTAAGCAGGACAATAGGTGAAGCATTACTACTGTACTTCAGTTCTGTCCACGAGCCCTACCTTAAACAAAGGAATAGTACATACTTTTAGAATGCCATTATTCATGATCTACAAAACATATGTGTTGTGTGAAAAAATAATTTTCTGCCAACATTTGGACATTTAAAGCTTGCCTTACTCCTCAAGATAAAGAACACAGAGGTGAGTTATGTTGGCATTAACAATTTTTTTATATGGTTCATAATTGATATTACCAGAATTGACCTCAAACTCAGAAACCTGAAAGTATATTTCTTTTGTCTTGGTATTTCAAAGGAATATTTATATTATATCTTAAACAGTGTTTGTCATGGTGCACTTTATTTCTAGAGTAACTTCTTATGTTGTTTCTCAGGAGAACACATAAAATGGCACAGACCATCCTGGCAGGTTTTAAATTGTCTTGGTGGTTCTTAATACACTAAGACACCTTAGAGCTAGAAAACTTTGAAGAATGGTTTTGATTAGAATTCTGATTTCACATGTATTTCAAAACCATTATTGCATGCATTTCCATCAGGACCACCTAGGATATTACCTCTTAAATTCCATGTAAGCTTCTGCTATTCCTGATGGATTTGTACTAGCTGCAATAATAAGCAAGCAACTGATATAGCCTTGCTGTCTTATGGTACGTTACCAAATTAGTTGTGACTTTAAAGCAATGAACTCCCAAACTACATCTATATTAGTAAATTGAACAGTGTTCAGAAAGTGTCTCCAGGCACCAGAGAGCACACATTCAAAAAGACCCAGGTACTCTTTTGGCATATAACAACTAACATTCTCTCCAACCGTTCCCAGACACGGATCCGGAGCGAGGATATTTTAGAGGCCATTTCCAGCAGCCATGCTGTCCGTTTGGCTTTGCAGTGTCAGAGTTGACTAACACAGGTGCAGACCATTTCCTATATCATACCATTTCACCTTGATGTCCAGGAATATTCTTGGGCATGTTTAATTTATTTCTATGGCTATAGATAAGCACCTCAGACTCAGAGAGTATCTCAACCCTCATACTGCTATGAACTTACATGGATACTGTCAACTTGAAAATTCTATTTTTCAACTATCTTTTTAGATATATTTCAAATATCCAGTTAATTGGTCTGTAATTTTTGGTTTATTGTACTACTTCATTTTTTAACAGGTTGCTAAATTTTTATGGCCAATGTAGAGAAGCCATAAAATTGTTAACATAAAGTAGGCATTTAAAAACAACTAAATACCAGTAATGTATTAGGAAAGGTCAACAATGATACCTAAAAACTATACTTTTCCTCTTTACAGTCCTGTCAAACCCAGTTCTTAGAACATTTTTAAGATCTGCTTGAAGAAATGAAAATTCTTTTTTGCTTCTTCCTCTATTTTTCCACTCATTGCACTGTAACCTAGCATTCCAGAAAAGGCAGGAGCATTTTTGTCTTCACAATGACAATTCAGTGATTCTATGATTTTTACCCTGGTATCATAAGGTATATACATGCATTAAAACCCCTTAAAAATCTCCTGTGATATCTTTAATGTCAAACACGTATATTTAACTTCCAGTCCTTTTTGTCTCAGTTATACCAAAATTCATCTTGATTATTGTCTTGCTATAACAACACTTTATATGAAATTCTAACAACTTGTATCTCAACGGGGTGTTTTAAATAGTGCCGGAAGTATTCCATTTCTGTCTTTCTCACAATACTGTCATACAAGCAGCAGATGAAAGGTTTAAATTTTAGCGTGCATTCCAGCATACCCCTTTGATTTGTGTTGTAAATATTATCTGTCAGCCTGCTCTTATTACTGTGTTTTACTTTATTACCATACATAATTTTTAAAGAAATTACTTTAAAAGTTGATAAAAATAAGGACAAGAATAATCTAGGTATTGGCTGTGATACATCTTCAATTATCATCTTGTTTCTTTCCAACAATTTTGTTCTGTTTTTCAGCAAGTTCACATTCTACGATACCCAGGTTTTTTGATTACTTTTGACTTTGACATCAACCATAAATTAAAGCCTGCGACTTCTTCCGTTGCTCATTCTGTAGATATTACTACACTAATACTGTAAACTCTTCAGAGCAGAGTTTACAGTAATAGGATCTCCTATTGCCTGTGCACTATTTAGCACAGTGACTTCCTGACTCACGTTCAGTGTTTCTATCTGCTCTAGTAGAAGAAAAATTTAAAATATCTGTATTTTATTATGTGGGATTTAAATTTTATTTCCATTTGATCAGGTAAAAAGCAAGTGAACTGGACTCTCCCTGCTGTCCTGCATCAACAGGGTAACTCTGATTGCCTACATAGCAGTGTGAAGGTGTGATTTCAGAGGTCTTGTACACCCTGGTTTACTCTATGGAAGCTGGTTTATCCTTTACAACTAAATCACTCAATCCCAAGTTTTATCTAGGGGGATATCTGCTCAAATCTGTGGTATCACAGGTGCAGGGATGTCAGTAGCTGTTCAGTATGTCTCGACTGATGACTCTCTTCCATCAGGAATCCTTTGCCCATCTCGTGGTACAGCGGAGACGGCGCAGGAGGTGCCTGACACTACATCAACTGTGCCACTAGTGACTCAACTTTTCTATTCAGATACTGAACAAAGTCTTGAGCACTGTCATTTAAAGTCGTAGTATTTCAAAGCTGAACTAAGTTGACGTGTAATGCATGAAAACCCATGGTCTGTTTTATGGAGTCACTTTGCAGAAGATTTAAAGCAACATCTTAGCATCAGTGAGGAAAAGGAAAGAATAGGTTTTGAGAATAGACAGAGGAACAAAAGGATTTAGCAAGAGTCTAGAAGTGTCAGGGTCTTGTCCCACAAGACCAGGGTCTCCCCAGGGCTGTAGGACAAGGCTTGGCAGCTCAGGCCCATCCCAGCCAGGAGCAGGGCAGCTGTCGGGAACTGGATCAGCCAAGGGCATCAGGTACCTCCCTGGGGACAAGGGCAGGCTGAGGCTGGGCTGGGATGTCAGCCCACAGGTGTCAGGATCAGATGTGGTGGGGGGATTGGGATCAGACATGGCTCTGGGATGGTTGTGTAGGGCCTTTCTGCAGTGTTGTCTGGGAGCCTCCATGAGCCCACATACACCAGAGGATGAGCTCTGGGACATTACAGAAGTGTAGAGATAACTGAATGCCACCTAAATCCGTGAATGATGATGGCGTGGTGACTACTTTTTGTGTTGCAGTTAAAATCCTCTGGAATGTAATAACCTTACTATTTACATAGTTTACTCTATATCAATAATTTTCTCTACACCATTTTGTATTGGTGATTCCAGACTGTTTAGACTTTTCCACAAGTTCATAGATTTGGATGCAGTGGTCTTCTTGCTTTCATTTCTCCTGACAAAATCTGGATCTAATCACAATCACTTTACTGAGGATCATTGATATATAGATGTAGCAGCTACCATCTTCTATTGAGAATTTCCTATTCTCAATATAGGTAATACAGGAAAAATGTGTTTCAAGAGTCATTTCTAGGATACCTGACTTGTCTTTTGTTTGTGTGTAATAGTCTAGCTCTTTTAATTGAGACATATATGAAACATGGTGATTTCATTCTTGTTTGTTTTGTCTATATTTCAATTAATTAATTGAATTCGTTTCAAAATTACTCATAGGTTTATAGATATTAAGTTGATCTGGCTATGCTTGCTGGTAGAAAGCCAACACTTCCCAAAATATCACATTCTTTAGTTCTTAGTAAGTTTCAAGAATGAGAAAATAAGCTATGTGAGATTAAATTTTGCGTTTATTATTAACAAAGTACCGTATTTGTTAGCTATTGTAATTTTTAGGTTCATGAAAATGTAGGTAGATGATTTGGTAATTTCCCTCTTGGATATAAGTGTATTAGTTTATTGTCCTTGCTACTTTGTAGTCATTCTCTAAGGTCAGTGGAAGAAAATAGGTACCTTCCTTGACTAATTATCCTATGCTAAACCGTCAGTTTATTTTGTGATGGTGCTTTTGACCTCCACTGTTCAAAGGGTCCATATGATCAGAAATAAAAATTATACTAAGAAAATATACAGATGCTGTGTTATTGAGCTCTGTCAGGATGAAAAATTACCTTGTTACATCTGGACAGTGATCTTTTCTGCAGTGGTTGGGGATGAGAGCAATGTTTGCATCATAGCAGTGACTGACTGTTGAGTAATATGCCAGAAAACTTCTGAGCTTTGTGAGTCACCAAACCTGAGTGGTGTGGAGATTCTCTGAGCTGATTTGGACTGGAACGCAGAAAGCATTTCAGAATGTTTCTGATCATTCCTGTAATCTTCCTGAAGTGACCCAGGAGCTGCTTGTAATCAAGTTTCTACTACATCAAATACATCATATGTGTTGAGAAAAGAAATGTTCTTACTCACTAACTGAAGCAACAGCCAGAGGAGTCAGAATCTGCATGCTTTTTGTGGTTGAGTTTTCCAGGGATTTTGATTTGGGGGTTAATTCGGAGGGCAGGAAGATTCTTCTAAAAAGATTTGAAAACAATTTGTCTTATTTCTGAAGCAAAATACATCCAGTCAGGAAAAGGTCATGTATACTATAATTGTGGAGATATTTCTGAGTTTGAAAATTGATACATATACATACTCCAGAAAATAGATTATGGCTTGATATTTCTGCAACTTTCGTGCTAACAGTATATAACTTGTTTGTGGAAATCCTCTGATTGTCATTTCTTGCTATCAAGTAGTATTTACAACTTTGAAGCTTGAATTTTCTTCCTTCCTGTTTTCAGATGCCTTACGAACTCTGACAAACTGGCAGACTGTATGAGTTTTTCAAGGATTTAGGGATAGCAATTAAGTCCTGTGTATGATGAAGCATTGTATAGATATTTGAAAGCAAGCAAGACCATTCTTGGCTGATGGACTTAGGGTAAGGTAGGTACTGCTAAGGTTAGAGATTATTTGAGGGAAGATTTTTGAGAGGGCTAGCAATACAGAATTTAGATGACAGATGTCAGACATCATGACAGATGACAGACAATACAGAATGAAACATGGTTGGGGAATGTTTGTGGGCTCTGAAATGAAGTGGCATGAGCTGACTTGTGTTTGTTCGGCAAAAAACAAAATCTTATTCTTATCCCCCTCCCCCAAAGAAACAGGTGATCATGTCTTAAATAGCTAGCGAGAATGGTCCCTGGAGCAGGCTGCCCTGTGAACTATGCCTCAGAGAGTGCTAATTGGCCACCCCAGGGAGAAGGCTATCAGTTAATTAATGTGGATGATCAGCAGTGTGGTGCCTGGGCTCACTCCCTGGCTCTGTTCCACTGAGCAGTTTATCCATAAAAAGAGGTATCCTTTCTGGTGCGAGCAGGTTTTCTCTGCAGGCTTCAGGCTTGCTAATGGCCATTGCTGATTGATCCAAAGGCAAGTTGTGATTTAGTCTCATTCAGTGGGTTGTTTGTCTGCTTCTTTTGCTTTGCTTTGTAACATAAAGTGATAGGCCCCTCTGTTGGAGCGCTGGCAGAACTCGGTGCCTGAGATTGCAAGTAAAAGACTGGCTTATACCTCATTCTCTTTCATGCCGTTTTACTCCATCTTTGTTATAAGATAAAGACAACTTCTGAGCAATCTAGCCAAGTAACCTGGTTCTGTGTGTACAGAAAAAAATGCTCTG
Organism: Scolopax mira; assembly: GCA_004320125.1. Taxonomy (NCBI): domain Eukaryota; kingdom Metazoa; phylum Chordata; class Aves; order Charadriiformes; family Scolopacidae; genus Scolopax; species Scolopax mira. Next base: position 55,368 of record BJBW01000412.1, read on the forward strand.
GCACACACTCACAAGTCACATTCTACAGGAACAAAAAAAAATATTAAATTTTTGAATATATATACAGCAGCTTCTCAAATCCAGATCTCTGATCTTTTTCCCTTGGGTGCAATGGGTGAATTAGATTTGCAGCAGTCTGTATTTGTTTTTATGAGAACTATAATTCTTTCTTTCCCTACTGCACAAAAGGGACAATTTTCCCAGAAGAGGCTAGATAAAAACATCAGGAAAATATGAAGTTCTAGTCCCAGACTTCAGCTTTTGTTCAGACTCATCCATGTTCATACTCTTGTGCTGTAGTAGTAGTTCCAAGACAATATTCTTCCATCTGGATGGTTTACAGCAACAGGTCCTTCCTGAGCCAGGAGGAGGCAAATGCTTACCCCTTGAGGCTTAACGAATTCATTCTAATTACTTAGCTGGGTTCTGCAACCTGTATTATTAGTATTTGAAGGTGAGATTTCTTCCTTTTGACCAAATTTACATGTCAGTAATGACTATATAAGCTGTTTTTACTAACATCCTCAACCAACAGGAAGATGCACCAGCTTTCACATCTTGGAGGAACATTAAGAAACGCTTGCAACTTCTTATTTTTATTATTCCAAGCATTTATCAGGTATCCTTCAGAAGTTGGTCGCAGCAACAAGGAGTGATGGGAGCAGTTACTGAGCCCTGTATGGAAAACAAATGGATGTCTGTGGTAGGATGATACATCTGCTTCTTCCTAAATGACTTGGAATAGATTGTGAAGTTTTTTGCATTTGCAGAGCCTACCATGTTATTGAACAGCACCAAAGAACAATCTCCTATATAATGAGGGGAGGGCAGGTATTACAGAAAACATTCAAAAAGGTGATCAAGAAAAAGAGCACACCTGTTCTGGAAGGGAAAGCACCTCTCTGGACCTGCAGGAGAGCTTACTATAAGAAGTGAAACAGAGAGCTATTGAAAAAAAGCGAAGCCATCAGACAAGGTATTTTGCTTTTTAATGTCACAGCTCTTATGGATATGTGTTTTTTGTGGGAATAGATGCCATATTTTATAACTTCAGCAGACAGCATCTAGGTCATGATATATTTTTTTTCATTAATGTCTCTACCAACCACCTGCATAAGTCAATCACAATATCCTTTATACACCATTCCTTAGTTTTACATTTCACTTTAAGAAGCTGCTGGGTTTTTAATATGCTCTTCTGATGGAAGAAGTATGCTGGCCCCCAAAGTGAAAATTGAATCTCATTGTTGCTGTAAAAGACACGTGAATTGCAGAATGTGAATATCCCAGAGAATAAATAAAAAACATTAAATTTACTAGAAAGTAACTAGCCTACTTAGTTATTGGTGGCCTATCTACTATTAATGAATTGACCCGCATGTTTAGATGATGGCACTGGAATAGCTCCTTCTCCAGTTTTCAATCTGTAATTGGCTGCTTCATATTATCAAGACTTTTTTTTTTTTTTTTTAACTGAAATTACTAATACTAAAATCTAAAGCTTGCAAGGCCAAGAGGTCTTCCACATCTTCTGTAACTGATGCTAGCCAATGCAAACAGGACCTTCTGGATTAGGACTGAGCTGCACGTTTGCAGTATCTAGTGCTGTACTCTGATTTAGAATTTGGTGCTCTAAAAGGGAAAATTTTCTTAGAGGTGATTTATCAATATTAAGGTCGAGATCCTCAGAGGATCTAAATCAGTGTTGCTCCACTGCCAATTTATCTTTCACATATCACATACCTTAAAACTTGATGAGAAACACAGTACACAATATCACTGCTAACCCCCTCATACCTTTTTTTTTTTTTCCAAGATGTTGCAGTTGAAATTGAGAAGACATTACATGTGGTCATATTACAACATGAAGAGGCAAAAAAAAAGAGGTGAGCTGCATAGCAACTGAACTTTTGGAAGAACAGAAGACTGAGGGACCATATCTTCCTCCTTTTATGCAAGGAATCATGAAGATAGCCTGAATTGTGAAAACCCAGGAGAGTAAGGAAAGGGAAAAGAGTAAGAAGAAATAGGATGTGAGCCCCTTTGACTTTCCATAGAGGAAAACATACTCAGCATATCAAAACAGTGCTGAAAAAAAGGGGGATCAATAACAACAAAAAGAAATACTGCAGAAGAAAGTAAGATGATAGAAAGAGGAAATAATCTCCTAGGATCAGTTGTTTGAAGAATGAAGACTCCTAGCAAAATATTTAGCCAAGTTGTCAATTTTCCTGAATTGTCAATGTCCCTGGTCAAGTGTGTTGTGTATCAAATCTGAATTAGGAGAGAAGCAGGACACTTCTGTCTCCTGTAAAACTGATAGGGAAAAAAAAAAATGAAGGAGGAAAAAATTTCTCTTTAAGAGCTAAATGCCTGTTATCCAACAAGATATGCAAAAATTACATGCATGACAGTCCTTTTTTTGCAGTATGTGATATTCCATGAGTATCCTGGTTCTGGTTTTTGAGACTAAAAATCTCTGAGAACCTTCTGGAGGAATCTGTGCCCTCCAGAAGGCAAAGTCCTCCAAGCTCCTATAACACTTCTTTATTGGTTTCTTTCACTAGAAACAAAAACGCAAGCAACAGATTTCTTCTTTTTTTCCTGCTGTCATACAAACATAGGTGTCTGTATTTAGAGACATTAAAGTTGCTGTATTATATCTAGCTTTTTGCCCTTTAGAGAATGGAATCTATATTTCTCTCCACACTGAGTTTTTCTGCCAACATGCCAGTCTCAAGTGGCGTATGCCTGTCTGCTTACCATCTATCCAGCGTAGTGTGGCTGGCCTTTCTTCAGTGAATAAAAGTAAGTGTTTCAGAATATCCTGAACTTTTGGTTCTTGATAACGTCATTCACCTCTGACAATAGGAAAGGTAAGCACAGACACACTCTTTTTGTCTGAGTTATGCCAGTTCTGTACGAAACATGAAGAGGGAATCATAGTTTTGCTGCTAATGAGTGAAGGCTAGTTTTTCTCTGAAACCATTTCTTTATTTCCATGGATTGCTTGCCCTTCACATTATCTTTTGTCTCTTCCCTTGAAGAATTAAGAGTGAATGAGAAGTAACCTGTTGGTAAATTTTCATGTTATTGTTTATGTCCAAAGGTGAATAATGAGAGAGAGTTACCGGATAGCACTGAACTATAGCAATAATCAGTTTTCATATTTTGCAACAATTAACATCCATTTTAATAATTTAGACTATTAATAAGTGTCATCTTTGCAATATATTACACTGCTCTCTCTGTCTCTGTCTTTGCCTTTTACTCCAAGAAGGTTCTGCCTGTATGAGATAGCTGATACCATGTCTCCTTTCTGCATTACTGTGTCTTTCAGGCCATCTTCAGAGTCATCCACCTGAGTTATGAATGTGAATTTAAAATTGCAAACAATGAAGTAAAGATTACTCAAATAAATTGTTTTTAATGACTACTAATCCAGTTGTTCCACTTTGCGTTTTGTAGACTTAAGGGAGAGCAATCTCCTCACAGTTTCTTGAGAGAGAAAACATTCAAAAGCCATACTGTGGCCATTGTCCCCAAAGTTCAAACTGAGGTCCTGGCTCTCAGAACAACTTTGCTCTGTCCTCTGGAGCACATCTTAAATAGATTTCTTTTGAGGGAATTCACAGCTCCTTCTGAAAGCACTATCACATTAGCCATTTGCTATTGATGAGGTGAAAAAATATTAGCATGTCTCCAATTTAAAGGTTGCTTTTCTCACTCAAGTTTCTTTCTGTCTCTAGTGACTACCCAGCAATAGAAAGCATTTTTAGTGGAGGTTAAGTGATAAATACCCAGACCATTTCATTGACTGTAGGTCTAAATCCATACCATTGGTTTGATAGAGCATACCTGCTTGGAGTTACACTATGATTTAAGGCTTCATGCTAAATTAACAGTTTTAAAGATTACAAGTAATTTTTCTGCACATTAACAAATTCAACAAAGTTTTTATTTTGCTGCTTCATGATCTGTTTGCATAGAAGCCTCTAACCCTGTTGTTTATCCAAACATATAGTGCATATTGATTATATGCAAATAATTGGGATTTTTTTGTGCGTTGTTTTCGTGGTTTTTTACCCAAAAAAATGCCAGAAAGCTAAAGCAAAAACATTCCTACAATTAGCTCATTGGCTCAAAGTTAATTTTCTTCTTTTTTGTACTGTAAGTCATGCAGCATGCTTCCAGCAGTTGTAACAATGCTGAGCTCTTTCCAAAAAAATTTTAATAAAAATTGAAGACTATGTAAAAATGACTGATTGTATTCTGTCACACAAAATATATGTATAAATAATATAATTGTGAGAAAGAGTGTGAATGTTGGCTACTATAGATGATACTATTGTTGCTTTAAAGTATTTTTACTCTTGCTTCAAAAGCTTGCTATCTTATATTGGTGATGACTAGAAGTTTCAAATAATCCATGGTGAATAATGGATTTAATTAGTTTTAGTTCTGTTTCTGCATGTGATTTTGTCATGAACATCTTATAATTTTCTCAAATGTATTCATGAGATCATTTCTCTGAGTAAGTTTTAGTGTATATATTGTTCACAACTGCAAATATTTGAAATTCAACATCTAAGACGTTTTAAAAAGCTTTGATTGGATGTATGAGTCATATAATATTTTTCTGTTCCAGGACTGGTTAAAAGAAACTTATAAATTTTTATGACTAGTCACATTTGCAAGTTCGAAATTTGCTGTGTGCTTATTCTCTAATACTAATTTTAAAAGGTCCTTTTCTGTGAACTATTCTGCTGTTTGACTCCTTTGCCTGAATAGGCACAAAAATGATACTCAAAATGAGTCCAAACACAGCCACAGTAGAGTCAGCATTTTTCCAAGTAAGTATCTCTGGAAATTCTATTCGGGTAGATATCTCTCTCACAAACTGCCCATTTCAAATGTGCTTTGACATACTTTGTTTGAAGCGACTTTATGACTGGAGTATTTAGATCTTGAAAACTAGGAGGAGGAGAGAGAATAGAAAAGGTCATTTGCAATTCTTAGCTGTTTTGTGCTGTGGTTAAGGAAAGACATTGGTGTTCTTTAGTGTCTGAATTCATATAATCAACTCTGAATACTAGCCCAAAATGTTGGGATGCAACTACACACTCATTTTTGCATTCATGGTTTTCCTACTCCAATACCACTAAAGGAACTAGCCCTTGAACTAGTACTTGAATCTCAGGTTAAGAGCTATATATGTTTCTCTTACTCTGAGTCTATAACTAAATCAAAAGTGTCTTCCTGACATATGAGTAATTATATGCAGTAATTAAAAATTAAATCTCTGAGCCACTAATAACCCAAGGCAGCTGTTCTGTTTTGCTGATACATCGTGCTGAATTAAGCCGGTCATTTTTGGCCTGCTCACCTAATTCACATGCTCCCTAATGGAATGAAATACTTCATTACATTTTGGTTGACCTGCCTTTACCTCTAATAATTTGTGGAAGAGATATAAACAAACAAATTCTATTGATTACATACTCCACAGTTGTGTAGTGGTTAGAATTTAAAAAGAAAGTTATGCATGAAAATATATTCATTAGTGTAGACTTATGTGACACCTGATGTCATTAGGGTCACATCCAGAATGACATTTAATATCATGCACTTTAACTGTAAGTAAATAATTTTATAAAAAAGACTTCAGTGGGACTAATTCAGAATATGCTTAAATTCTTTGTAAACTTGAAACGTATAAGAATTACAAATATTCAGTGATTTCCACTGTGGGTCTTCCTGCTCTGTCCTAACTAAAAACATGCATATACTTGTCTAACCAGAGGAAATGACATATTTTATGGCAAGCTCTAAGTGTTACAGAATCTTGGATTGGGTTGAATGAACTCTGTGTAAGTTTGCTACATCAGAAACATTTATTCATACATCTTAATTGCTAATGATCATAAAGACTCTTTTAAAGTACTATTTCTAAGGCAACTTGTTATCAGTAAGACAATTAGTAAAGTGATATCTTAAGTATCAATCAGGTTTACTGAAGTTGGTATGTTTTAACCTCCATTTTCATTCACACCTATAGTGTCAGGTAGATATTAACAGTGTTTCCATAATATAAAGAAAATACTGTTTTCAGTTAGGTATTCTCATTTCAAAGTAACTACTAACTTTCTGAAGAATTATTCTCAAACTACATGGAGGTAACTGAAGGCAGAGTATGGCCAGAGTTTCCACAAACTGCTATCCCTATCCTATTTGTATATCTTAATTGCCTGTTTTTCATTTCAAGTAGTTAGCAGACACTTCTTCTCGCAATCTTAGACAAAACTATGAAGTGTTCCCAATTATTGTCTCAAATATCTTACAGACACAATTAAATGCATGGTTTTTTCCAGAGCTATACCACCACTTAGAACAGGTAATGCTCTCACAACAAACACTATCTTCAGAACAAGATGAACTTTTCTATTTTGCCCTTTGTATAGATGTACTTAAAAAATAAGCCATTCTATCTAGGGACCAAAAAGAGTAATTATAGCTTTCTCCTTCTCTAACTATGTAAGTTCATTTAGCAAAATAAACACAAGGATATCCCTTATGTTTTATGATGGCTTGTTCTTCTGCCTTTTTTTCACGCAGAGGGACAACCATACCTTACATAGGATCCCAGCAGGAAAAACCCTAGAAATTCCTGGAAGCCCTGCCATCTGTTGGAGCATAGCAGAATGGGAGCTCTCAGATATATAGGAGGTTTTGGTCCATCATCTCTTCTACACTTTCTGTAAAGAACAGAAGATAACACACAGCCTTCCATTTGAATTTTGGGTAAGCCCCTTTAACATAATTCTTATACAAGGATGTTGCTGGCTTACCTGAGGCCCTCTGAGATCACCAGTGATCATCATTATTTTATTATATTAAATAAAAATGAAGTAGTGAAGATATAGCAAACTAACCAGCACCAAATTAATGCAAATTTTGCAATTTTTTTTCATGTATGAACTTTATATCCTCAGACAAAAGCTAAAGATCTTTGTTATTTATCAGTATACAAATTTTGTAGTACAAAAGGAATATAAAAGTTATTTCCTCAGTGAATGGCTTTGCAGAGATAGTATTCACAGACAAACCTTTAAGAATAGAGCAGCTTTATCCAATATTCCTGGCCTTCCACAAAAATACCCTGTGTCTGCTTCTTTTCTCCCTTTCTAAAAACAAGGGTGAAGAGGCAGAATTAAATGACATAGAAGTATTTCCTGTGCAGTCCCTTTCACTGTATTACTTTAAACAGAATATCATAGATATCAAGGTAACCACTCTCTTTTTCAGTCTATATAAAGGGAGAAAGAAGGCATATTCGTTATGAAGGAGTGTAGAGATTAAAAAAATCTTCAGACAGACAGCATGGTGAAATAAGAGCAGAAAGGTCACGTTAGACAGTATCTGGGTGGATTGTGACAAGGAAGAAATGGAGATGAATGACTAGTCTTAGATTAAAGATTCTCAGAAATGTCTTACAGTGGAGTAATCATCATTGCAAAGGTGATTAAAATAGCACGCTTAGTCATGTTGTATCCACTAATCTGGAGATAGAACATTATTGTACAGCACTTATTCACGTGTGTAGTGCATGAAGGCAGATTTTTAAAATGGTACATCCCATTCGGCTTGTGAGTCAAGCGAAGATTATGGAACACCCATTTAATTGCCTCTGTAATGCCACAGCTGCAGTATGTGTATTTCTGCATTCAAATACTAGAAGCTGCTTTCCTTGCTATTTTAGCTTATTTTACCTTCCTTCTCTTTACTTCCCTGCTAAATCAGCTTCTCAGGGCCTGCAGTGAAAAATGTTTTTTTCAGTCTTCCAGAGGAAGGTGCCTCCTGCACCCAGCTGGTCTGCAGTAAATCAGAATCCTCTGACATTTCTCCTCAAATGAGCAAAAGCTTCTATACTCTGGCTGAAGAAAGTGTTGCTGACATTCTTGACACTGATCTTTTCATGAAATCTTCCTAAATTATTGTCATCACATTTTACTTAGTGGTTACGCTATCTAATCAATCCAGTCATCTCTTACAATTCATGGAACTAATTCCTCTAATTCTTAATCAGGTGCATGATCTGAAAATTTGTCCATAGAGGGAACTTTAAACTACCACACTGTTGCATTAGTTGTGGTTTATCTTTTTTTCACATGAGATTTAGGAAAAGACTCTTCATTTGTGATAGTTCCTGACCTGAGGGGATTCTAGCCTGCTTGTTCTCCTCATAAAGACATGACCCTGAATACCCTGCAGGCTCTGAGAAATCTAAAAAAATAGTTAAGTATTAGAAGACATCTTGTCAAAATGACCCCAAGGTGAATAAACTATCCCATATGCACCTTTTCTACCTGCTTGATGCTCATATTCTATTGTGCATATGGAGAACGATTCAGGACGAAGAGATATTCAATTAATTGAAAATATTGCCGCCATAATCAACTTATTTAGAATTTGAGTATGAGAATGTAAAAAATAGCAAAACTTTGATAAGATATCCTTGATATCTTATCTTTGATACTTTAAATTTGTGAACTAAAATGATCTCAAAACTAGAAGAAAATAATTGACACTATTATTGCAAAAACACGTATAAAATTAAAATAATTAAACAGGAAAATATGTGCATTTTCCTAACTTCAGTACTTCTGTTTCTTGATTAATCAAGGTAGTGGTTAAATACAGAACATAATCTTAAGGGAGCTGCAGTCCCCAGTGTAGATGGCTTTGTGAAGCTCTAACCTTTAGGGTATTTACAAGAGGCAGTGGCAACTTACCTAGCAAGAAGCAATATAGCTGCATTATTGCACTCTGCTTGCTTTAATTTGTTCTGCCAAGAAGTTGTGTGTGTTGGACAAAGCACATTCCCACTCTGATGTGACTATGCTGCTGCTAGTCACTGATCTACTGTGTACTGAATTGTGCTGCATAGCCATTATTGAAAAGGTTTCTTCTTGGATGAAAATGTAAAGATAGGCAATTATATAAGATTTTCTTCTTTCATACATTATTCTAAGTGATATTACATGTTCTTCATTCTAGTCTCCTTTTTTCCTCATTCTAGTCTCTTTTTTTCCTTGCATAGAGGAAATTCTGCTATAGTGCCCAGGAAAATGATTTGTCAGGTGTTGTCACTCCCAAATCCCCTGTGATACCCAAAAGATTTTTCAGGACTATCTTGCATAATTTCACTAATAAGGGACAGTTGCCTACAGAACACAACTATAAGACTTAGTCCTAAATTTATATATTTTTTAAATATGTTTCAGGAAGTATTTTCAGTGTTCCAGCTTGGACTATAGATATTGATTAATTAAAAATTCAAATAAATTCTGGGACAGGCTAAGATAGTCATGTCCTTTCAACCAAAGACATAAAAATATCACTGATATTTGCTAGCCCAGAGATGTCAGTTCACTGCAGGAGCTATGCCAAACTGATAACATCCAGGGTAAATGGGTAAGATCTTTTCTTTCTTCTTCCTCCTCTTCATCTGTGAAATGTATTAAACTCAAACAAGAGATTGGCCTCTTCCCAGGGGATCCAGAACTTCATATCCCTAGAAGCTAATATTCTCTGTTCTGCAGCAGTATCATGAATATTATTCAAGAGTCAAGATACTGTCTGTTCTGCCAGAGAAAAGCAGGCTTTTGCCAGATCTTAATCGTGAACCATATAACCTAATAGTCTATGTTTAGAAACTTCTCTTCCAGATGGTGCATATTTCCTTTTCTCATCTTAGGATTTCTTCTACTCAGTTGGAGTTGTTATGTTATTCCTTCCTGTTTTTCCCTCCACTTCTCTCCAAATAATTCTCAAAATTAGTCAATGCAGTTACTGTAAAAATTCAAAATAATTCTCAAAGTAAAATCTGCAATAGGTAGTCTGCCTTGGGGTAAAATTTGGTATTTTTAGATATCGTAGTGCAATTTTTCACAGATTACTCCAAAAATATATCTGAAATTATTTTATAAGTACTCTGAATGATCTGCCATTTCCTTTTATTTGAGGTGGCAGTAATTTTGATGGATTCGCATTGCAGGGTTACATTTTAGACTTCCTTGCACTGATAGAAAACAGTATAGTTTTGAAAATGAGAAGTTTGAAAGGCATTGCTCCTTAGAGACTGGACTGGAAAGAAAAGAAATCATAAATCATTATTGCATAATTTTAGGGGCATACAAGAAAAGAAAAACATTTCAATAAAACTCCAAGCTTACTAAAAATCTTCATTAGAAAGAAAGAAAGAAAGGAGAGATAGCTTTTTCTTTTTTGCATTTATGAGAGAAATCCTATCATTCTGTGTCTTTCAGGGTTGTAAAATTTACCAGGAAAAAAAAAAACCAAAAACAAGAAGCAGTTAAATGAGCATAAATACTCAGGTATACAGTGGGGCACATGTTTATTTCTCTTGGGTGAGATAATCCACCTCAGACTTTTAAAGGTGCACTTGATCGCATGGTAGCAACGCTCTAACGCTGACAAGAGCCTTTCTTTATTGCCATCTCTTTGCCAAAGGGAACGAGCTGTTGTACAGGAGAACAGCCCAAATAGCTTTACTTTTCCCTGTGACTTTAGAAGCTGTAGGAAGAAGGGTGGTATGCTGAACATCTGAGAAATGAGAGTAAAAAGTAAAAACAAGCAAAAAGGTAAGCAAAAAAAAAGATTTAAAGAGAGAGAAAAGTGGCAGTAGGAATCAACATGAAGTCTAACAAAACAGCCTTAGTAAAACCTTCGTCTCTCCTTTGCTGAGGAATTGACACTGTGTCTACTTAGAGTGTTGCTTAATGTTTGAGTGTTATTCCAGTTTCCATTCCCTTTTTAATGGAAGGGAATAGCAAGATTGTAGCAAGATATTCTGATAATTGTGGAAAATGGTTCACGGGGAACAGCACAGTAGATAAGTGTTAGTATCTTAGAAGACCATCATTGGATTAGTAATGAACTCTAGAACTTGATGCTGTCTTGATAAAGATGGTAACAAAAATGAATCTTGGTAGCCTTAAGTTGGTGACAGAGTCACTAAGGTTTCAGGGGCCGTAGATGGGATTTTTCTCTCTCCCTCTCCTACTGTCCAGCCAATCTCAGTGGACTGGGATCATGGGGAAACTTTGCCATGTGGTGAAGGGTGAAGTCAGTGATGTTTTTATCCTGTGATTTTATTGTCTTTCTAGATTCCTTTCCTGGCATATGGGCTTCTAGCTGTTTTTACTGACTCTCTTCTGGGGCTTTATGACACCAGCTCACAGCTATTATCTGCTTCAGCACTTGTGAGTGAGAGGGAGGAACACTGCAGGCTGTGGAGTATTATATATTTCAGGCATTTTACAATTCCATCTGTAGAGTAACTATGGAGGTAGAGTCTCCCTGGCTTTCAGGAGAAATTATACTAAGAGGTCAAGGGAGCAAAAGCAGACGAACAATATTGGACCAGGGAGTTCTGTACAGCACCAAGAACAAGATTCATGTTGCCGTGACCATGATGCTACAGTAATATCAGTGCCTAAGAATTCTGGTACAGTTTAGTATTGCTTTCTTTTAAAATCTCAGTGTTTTCAGTTCTGTAATATGGTAAGATATGGTGATATTATGCCTACACCGATGAGGGTATTGGATTTTTGAGTAGCAAGGAAAAGTGAACTCCCTTCAAGTCATATATACACATTCACATTTTTTTGCAATTAGATAAGCTGGAGAATTAGGAGCATCTTACAGAGCCTGTTCTTTCTTTTTTAAGGATCTGAAGTCCTTAAAAGCTGACACAAGCTGTTAATAATTAGTTGTTAATACTGCCATTTGATGGTTCTGGAGTGGACTATGTGAAGTGTATTTCATGGCTGCCATTCTAGCTTCTATATCTGTCACAAATTGTCGTGTTATTGGTTAAAGATTATGTGTACTCAAATGCAAAATTATTCATATGTCTATGGATCTGATGCTTCCAAAAATGATTTAAAGAGTGCTGTCAGGGCTGTGGTGAAGTTTGCAATGGGAACTGACATATTTATCCGGTTCGTGAATGTGAGTTTGAAAGAATGAGCAAAATGACCAAGAAAGGTTTGAAGAAATATATAGACAGTTGGAAGCAGTTAAAAGAGAAAATCTGTGTTAACCGTGAACATGAACAAAAAAAAAATCAAAACAAAGCAAAAAAAACCCCTGAATAATAATTACTATAGGGAAAATTAGAACAATTTACAGGACAATGAATAATGAATAGGATCAAACAGGGGAAAATCTCAAAATTACTATATAATTAGTTTCTATTTACACCCTTGAGAAAAGATAATTTTTAACTCTGTTTTTTTTCTTCAATCCAGTTACTGAGAGGTACTGTATACCTAGATAGCTGGATCATCTTTTTTGCAATTTTGTGCTATCTGGAAAAAAAAAAAAACATTTCAAGTAAACTACCGAAGGTCATTTTTTTCACTTTCCACTTATTATTTAACATCCTAAAATTCAAAAAAAAGAAGGTATCTTTTCTGACTGCAAAAGTCTGATTACATGCTTTTTGAAGTTAATGATAAGATTAATGATAATGATAAAGTGATAGCTAGAGATAAGATCCTAGTATGGGACATTACTTTTTCCATTATTAAAAGTCATTCATGTTTCAGATTATAAAAAACATTTTCATATGTACAGAAACACACTTAAAATTGTCAATAGATTATTTAGGGGATACCCAGAAAAATCACTTGTTTTTCATATGAACTACTTTTACCGGATTTCAACTTTTGCAGCTTTTCTCCTTCTGTTATTAGAAATTATGATGTTAGGAAATTGATATCTCTTGAAGAATTACACAATTACAAAATATTCTGGACAGATATTGACACATTAAGGGATTTTGCTATGGTGAATCCTGAGATAAAAGAAAAAAAGTTCCTGAAATTACAATTGAACTCTACTGATTCCTTCATTCTTTCCCCCCTAGCTAGCAATATTTTCAAATTATTTCAAAACAGATTTCAAAACATTATTTCAAATTGATGTTAAACAGGAGGTGGGAACGTGATGATTAACAGCGCAATTCATATGAATAGGTTGTTCTGAATAGATTAGCAATCGTGATGACTAATGGCTTTGGAAAAGAACCTTCATGCATCAAGAGAATGGGAGTGAAATCAGGCATTACTTCTATGAGATATTTTTCTGAACCAGTTCAGCTGGTAGAACAGGGCTATTCTTTGGCCACTTCAGAACATAGAAGGATGAACACAGAACACAGGCCTGGCAAGCCAGAGGAAGCTGTAGCTTGGGCTGTTAAAAGAAGTGCATTTTGTGTCATCTTAGGTGTGGAAAGTGTTTAGCCGATGCCATCCGGGAACCTGCTTCGTTTCCAGTTGCCACCATAGTCAGGGTTTTTAATATTGGTAAATCAATGACTGGAAGTGTTTTAATAAGGAGAGGTACTATGATAAATCAAAATATGTCTGTACTAGCCATAAAACTTGTAGTAAAAAAAATATTAATTACAGGTTTTAGTCCCTAAATTATATAGTCATACATAGCTAATATTTGCCCTTTCCCCACTGGGCAAAAGACACTGCAAGCTCCAGTTGGTTAGGTATGATTGACCCATTAACATTAATAAATATCTGAAAAGGTCCATTGTACCATGATTTTTTGAAAATTCACCCTGCTCCACACAATGAAAAATTAAACTCTTGCCTGATATAGATGTTAATGGTGCTATAATTCCAGACCTTATGCTAAAAGATCCACCTGGTCTCATGTTTCCCTGTTTCACAAAAATTATTACTATTTATAAGCTGTATCCAAATTACAGAGTGATATTCATTTTGTATGGCAGATGTTTGTAGTGTTTGCACATCAGAGGGTTGTTTACACATAGGTGATGGATGGGGACCAGATACAGAGAGTCTTTCAGAATGCTCTCAGTAGGCTGTGAAGCTATTTCTTTGGGGTCATAACCAAGTAAACACTGTGCATTATTTGTAAAGCAGATTTTATGTTGTGAATGGTTAATGTTTTATATGAAATGATTATACATGACAGTATCTACTTTGATATTCTTAGTAAAATACATCATTAGAGACATAGGCAACTCAATGGCATTTTTCAGTTAAATGCAATTCTAAATAATAAAACTATAAGTATAGTATACTTATAGTATACTATAACATGTATGTATAGCAACATAGTAGACTAGAAAAGTAACATGGAAATAGTCAATGTGCAGGATGAATGCATATTTGTACAACTGTGGACGACAACAATTTGTATGGGGGACCATAGCTCTTTTTCTTGTGATTCTTAACATGGAGAGGGTTGGTCTGTCCCATGCCACTATAAGAATGAAAAGTCTTTCAGTGATCTGTGTTCTCAGTAGGCGTCAGGACAGGGTTAAATAGGCAAATACACTTATGCATTGGAAATCCCTGTTCTTCAGTGACTTCACCTTTTCTGCATCACATCCAGCATCCATTCCTGAATACACTTTTCTTTTTATCCAGTCTTCCTTTTCTTGACTATTTCTGGCATTTTTCTAGTTCTTCTCCCTTGTTCTTCTTTTCTAATATGTCTTCTGCTATTGTTCGACTGCTGACTTGGAGGCATGGTCAAGTTCTGTTAAAGCAACACAATTCTTCTCCTTTATTCCCTTTCTCATCCCTCAGAGATGTAGCAAGGTATAAACAATGATATCAGGGTTTTTTCCCTTCATGTTGTGCTCTGATTGGTGATAAAACAAAAAGCATTTATGATTCCCTTTCTGTGGTGTATTTTCTGGAAAGAAGAGTAAGGTTTTAAAGTTTGGGTTTCATGGGTTTTTTTTCATTCTAGTATGTTTTCCCTGCAATACAGTCCAACAATAGCCTTTCAATGACTACCTCAGGGCTTCCTAAGAAGAGGCAAAGGATTCAAAAGTAGTAAGACTAGGAACTTAATTTTAAGCCATCCAAACCAGACTGTTCTTATATTGAAGATAGTACCTGCCAGTGTACCTCCAGAATTAAAGTATGTTCTTGATCAACAAAAGGAAAAAATGGGATGAGTGTCCTCGGCACAATAATGATCATGGGATCCACCATCAGAAAGTAAGTGTTCTGTGAATGTTCCTGTCAATCCTTTCCAGCTCTTCCTTTAAAGTTCCTCAGTGTCCTGAGAACAAGGATTTAACAAATGGCATAAAACTTGAGAGTGACCAATAAGGGTTAGACAACATATTCCTGTTTTTGTATGCAAGGATGACACAGAGGATCAAGTCAGCAGAGAACAGCGCATATACATGAATAGGCTCAAAGAGATCTAGTTCAATGAGATTATATTTAACCTTTTCTCTAGCTCAAAACTGCCAGTGATAAGCTGCCATTATCAGATTCTTCTGAACTGGGGAAGAAATACATTACACTGGAGACATGCTCTTTTCTAACGCATAATTAAGATATAACATAAAGTATTACTAATTGATTCTCTATGAACAAGATAAAGAGATATGTGAAGTTTCTTCATTTCTCCAGCAGTGTTCTGCCAGTGATACCAGATGCAGTTCATAAACAGAACAAGAAAATTTATCACCCAGGCCCTCTTATTATACAGGGGATAAAGGATTTAAATGGTCCTTGAAAAAGCTTTTCCTTTAAGATGTAGGATGATTAATTCCAGGAAGATATCATGGGAGCTAAATGTTTAAACTAGACCCTGACCAGCATCTTGATTCCATGTGAGTGCCAGCACAATGAAATTCTGCATATTTATGCTATTTTAGAGGCATAGACAAATTTCTGTCTTCTGTCAGAATATCACTGAACAGCTGCAGCACATTATATCCCTGCAGACAGTAAATTTGCTTTTGCACATGATATAGTTTAAAAATGTATGAAAGGTCTTGTTAATTTGTACTCACCAGTAAAAGGTGAAGTTCTGTCATGGGAACTTAATTTGGCAAGAATATAGCCTGGATCCATTTGAAAATGTGGTGGGCTGGTTTTTATTTCATTTATCTATTTTTCAGCAGCTTTTGTAAGACTCATGACATCTGCAAGGCTAGAGGAATTTGATAGCTAAGCTATAGTGGCAGCAGCTCCTTCTGAACAAGTTAACCTTCCCTAGAATCCTTTTTATAAGTCATGCTCTGACTATCATATTAGTCTTCAGAATTTATTTGAGATTTATCTTTCTAAGACTGCCAATTCATAAAGGAGAACATAAATATACATTTCAGGTTAATCAACAGTTAATTTACAATATGAATAAGAGAAGTTTCTAAAACAGCAATATTTGTATTTCTTATGTTTATGTTTTATCTCCTATCTTTATGACAACTGTAGAAAAAAGGTTATTTCTCAG
This sequence comes from Scolopax mira, assembly GCA_004320125.1. Taxonomy (NCBI): domain Eukaryota; kingdom Metazoa; phylum Chordata; class Aves; order Charadriiformes; family Scolopacidae; genus Scolopax; species Scolopax mira. The sequence continues at coordinate 71,700 of BJBW01000412.1, forward strand.
TCATTATATAGGCGGATTAGTCAGGATATAGAAAAGGAATATAGGGAAGTATCACTTCTTCCTTGTCCGAGACTTTAGATTAAATTGATGACAGCAGCAGTAGACATATAGTTAGTATGTCTCTGACATACTCCTGTTCTTGAAGGTTCTCTATTCATACTATACAAAACAATGCTAATTAGATCTGGCTTCTAGGTCAGCTTCTTACTTTGGCAGAACCATATTTCAATGTTCAACAGTGATTCAAATATACTGTGACTGGCAGTGTATGGATAGGGCAACCAAAGAAGGAATGAATGTTATATATTCATGTAATTTCAGGTTCCACCTTATCTTTTTTTTTGGGTGGGAAGGAAAGGGATTCTGGGCAGAATGTTAATAAGGTGAGGAGAGGTCCACAAGTTGGCAGATGAGGCATTCGTAATATCATGGTCTTTCTGTAGTGGCTTGGCTTTCAAGATAGGCATGAACTAGGAAGGAAGAGCTAATAGGGGCCCACTGTCTGTTTAAAGGGAGTCCGTACAACAGCTGTTCTCTTGAGTAAGAAGCTTTGGCCTTTCTCTTAACTCTGATTTAACACTGCAGAAGCAACCTCCATTTTCACAAGACAGTGATAAAGTAGGGGAAATACTACCTGTGTACCATGCAGCCAAGCCTCTAGATCTCTTTGCTTGGACTTTTCTTTTATAACCCCAGCTACTAAGCAAAGCAAAACAGCAATATTTGTGGTAATTATTTAGTTACCATGACGTATATATCCTGGCACAAATCTAAGTGTTATTTACAAATGAATATTTGTTGAAAAAACATTTCCAATCCTTGCTATATCTTACAGCATTTATATGGTTTTTAAAAGAAAGCTTAACATAATTTAACCTCATGTGCAGTTTATTTTATGTATAAGAAAATCAGGACAGTACCAAATTTGTGACCTTATGTTGATTTCCTACTGGTATATTTCTTGGACTTTTTTCTTTTGCTTTAATATACGGTCATGGCAAATTCAAGGACAGTAATATTTATTTCTGAACATGTTCTATTGCCAAGTGGAAAAATCAAAATTTTTCAGAAGCAGTTATAAGATAGGAAATAATCAAGGAAATCAGAAAAGAATCTACAGATAAGGGATTAAAATATGTAGTGGGCGAAAAAATGTCACCATTTTTACTGCTCTGTTTTTTTTGCTTAATACTCTGTATGTTCTACATCATAAAAAAAAAAAAAAAACTAAGCAGCTGTAGAACTTAAGGGCATTGGAGTCTTGAATATATCTGTCTTCTGTCCTGTCATTACTCACAAAACATGAGGGTAACAGAGAAGTTTTCAAATCCTACTCAACAAGCACTAAAGGGAGATCTAATTATTTTAAATCACTTTGTACCTACTGGATTAGAGACTTGCTGCAGTATTGTTATTTGACTTTCTCATAGGGTATGTGATGTTGGGACTCCTACTGGATAGATAATAGGCTGAAGACAGCTGAAAGCAGGTATTTCTCTTGTCTGGATTCTCTGACGACTTATGTGGTCTCAGACAAATGTTTGATGTATTGCAAGTCAGACCCAAAATATTCAACACACATCATGGTGCTCTGGTGACTGCCAGGTAAAAATCTGGTCCAGCTTTTCATGCAGTGCATGTGGAAATAAATTAGCACACTTAGAAAAAAAGGTTAGTTTATCTCTGTTTGATAATTCACCCTGTGCAATTTAACAAGGAACTTGCCCCTTGGAAGCAGGGATTTCCGTGTTTGCTCCATTAGCTGTAATGTGCTAAGACAAACACGAAACAGAATTAAAGATGTGCCTCTTCTCAAAGGCATGAAACACCAAGATCTTGTGTCACAGCAGTTCAGAAGCACAGGATGCCTGCATATAGTTGATTCACTGTCGATGACCTTGTCATGAGCTGGAATTACCAAATGCCAAGTTTTGAATACATTTAAATAACTGGGGTATGGCATAGGATGAAGGGGATTGTAGAATGGAAGAGAATACATAGTTCTCTAACAGCAGACCAGGTGTGCAGAAAAGCAGTTTGTGATCATAGTGGCGAAGACTACTTGAAGAGATAATTGAAATAGTTATAACAGTCTTATTCAGGATGAAATAGACTCATGTAGGACACAAATTTACATGAAGTGAAAATGAATTCTTTGTTTTATGAAAATCTTCAGTGTATAGACAAGACCTGCATTTTGGTAGAAAAGACTCCATTTGACCAAAAGGCTTAGTTTTAACTTTTCAGGAAAAAAAAACAAACCCAAACTCTACAAGTTTTGTATAATCAAATATATACCATTTTTGTGTATAGCAGACTTTCGGTTTTCATTAAAACTTTACATTGTGGTATAATCATTTAGGAGAAGCCAGAAAAACAACTTCCTCAACAACTTCAAAAGCTTCTCTTAAAACTAGAGGAACTGGCTTTCAAAGAGTATCAGCCAAAGCACTAAACATAATACTGTCAATTCAAATCATGATCCAAATAGAAAATAATGTTTCATTGTACAGCACTTAAAAATAGTTCCTCCTTTCTCATACTGGATATACTATCTGATTAGCAGAAAACTGTGGACAGTACAGTTCTTTATTACAACACTTAATCAAATAATATGAAAATTTTCAGCAATAGATATCACTGTTGTGGGTTTTTTCATAATTCAGTATGGGCATCATTCAAAGCCCATGGCAACAGGAAGGAAAAGTAATGATATCTTCCTGAAACCCATCAACTCATTATGGAATTAGTCTCCTTGGAGATGACATCTGAATCTCTTTCTACTGAGTTTTCTATTGCAAGCATGAAGTAAGGGTGACAATAAATATAGCTGTTAAAGAAACTGGTCTGCTCTATCAAATGCAGGTTTGTTTTCTTTTAATTAAAAAAGCTTTTCTGAAGAAAAAAGGTCTGTTTATTCTTTGCACATCATCCATTTTTTTTGCAAATTAGTCTCTGTTAGCATGTTCTGTCTAGTTTCTTAACTAACTCTTGCCATGCTAGCAGCTGAATGTTTCTTTTTCAAGACATTCCTTATTGCTGAAATTTCTGCAAGAAGGGATGGTAGTGTATATTTTATTACAAAAGGCTGCCATGCCTGGACCTTGAACTAACAGATGAAACTTTTGAAGTCCTTTCCAGTGACATTCTTCCCAGTACGTGGCCCAGAGCTCTTTTTGGAATTAGAGAAAGACCTACTGAAATATTACTGTTATTCTAAATCCATAAGCCACACAGTTCTTATTAAAAATCAGTATTCAATAGGAAAAAAAATATTATTATGAACTGAACTAACAGCCAAATAAAGAAGGAATCTTCTGCCTGTTTTAATAACTTTTCTTTTCTTCTTATTTTTTAGGTTATTGTTTTCCTGCTTCAGGACAGTCCTTCCCTCCCCTTAATGTGCCAGAACTGCAGGGCTTAGTCATCCCTTCCTCTCCTCCCCCAGTGACAGAACTTTTATGCTTTCTTTCTTTGAAAATGCTAAAGCAACATTTGTGCTCTCCTCATGATTTAGTTGTAATCCCCTGAAGTTCAAGGAAAACTTGAGCAGAGTATTTTTCAGAATATATGGGTAATAAAATGTGCCTCAGAAGAGCTTCTCGGATTCCCAATTTAAAAATCTTGCTTTGCTCTTTCTGCTGTTGTGGATAAAACCCTAAATAACATTTTAAGGTTGATCTGGTCCAGGAAAACAGGATTCTCTTGAGAACCCATTAACACTATGTAGTTACCAGGAAGAATTACTGCTGGGCAACATGGCTTCCCTACCTGTAGGGATTAAGCATTTGGCATCTGCAGGCCCATTCATCTGTAAATTGAGAATCCTGGGCATGAGGTTGATGCTAAATCTTCTTCATGATAAGGCAAGAAAAGTAATTATCAGTGGGCCATGGGAGCAACTCTCACCTTTTTTTTCTTATTTTTCAATGGCATGGTTTCTGGTAAAAGCAAATAATAGCTTGGAAATTTTCATTTGTTCAAAAATGTAAACAAATTAAAGCCATCGATCTTATATTTTAGAAAGTTGTTTCTCAGTTTAAGATATTTCAGAGGAGACTTGCTCTTGGGATGCCCAATCCAGGTATGAGCAAGTGTCGTTAAAACATAATTAATTAGAACTCACTGACCATATTTTTAAAAGCAGTACATCAATTAAACTAAGCTGATTAGAATTTGGTCCAAAAGGGAGGAGTCCAGGGTCCAGTGGCTTCTCCATGGACATTGATGGAGGGGGACCAGACCTTGTTTTCTATCCTGATGAGAGGTGGATCCCTTGGGTACTTAAGAAGTCACTGTTTTCCCACAAAATATCGCTGTTTTCCTTTGTCAGTTATGTAAGAATAAACATTCCGATAGTAAAGAGAGAGAATGTGGCAGCAACTCAGAACCCAGCTACAACAAAAAAACAGATGACCATAACCAGATTGATTTCAACTAAGGATGACACATATCACTGTTGACAGCACAGGAGTGCTCCTTTGGGATGATCGTCCATACTTCACGCTGTCAGAGAGCTTGCTTGGGAACTCTTTAATGACTTCAGTTTTGCAAAGTGCTAAGCAGTTTCCCAAGTACCTGTCGCTCCCACTGTCTTGCTTTGGGTCACCACATTCAGGCATAAACCCAGAGAGAGAGATTGCACCTCTACTGAGGTTGGGATTGTAAAAGATAAGATGACAAAGCGATTGCTAGGTTGTGGAGAGGAACTCATAATGCTTTCTGCTATAGGAAATAATCTGATTTACTTAGTATCTTTATATTTAGTATGCGTCCAACTATTTTGACTGCTTCCCTTTTATGGGATGCATTTGGGTTGTAAAGGCCATTGGTTACTCCCTCTGCATTTGTTTCCAATTCTGCATTCTGCAGATGCTTCCAATTATATGTAGGTTGTCATTTATTACTACATTCACTAGAGGATAAAGTAGTAATACTTTACATATATTCATTTTAAAAACACAGTCATTGTGGCATGCTAGTGGACACATCAGAAATAACTTCTAGCCTCCTATAAATTTGCATTTCACATAACTTATCAATTTGTGCCACTAGATGTACTGATATTTTCAGCTTTATTTTTAAGGTACTTATGGTCATTGGCTAAATTAGTATTTCTTCTGAAAAGTTCTTCTATTCCAGAACTTGAATTGTATTTCACAAAACCTGTATCCCTAAAAGCTGCGTGGAAAAAAAAATTAATACATTGAATAGAAGGAAAATGATGCAGGAAGTCTGCCTAGATCTGCACAAAGAACTTAAAAGAAGTTCCAGGTTGAATTTTAAGGTTTAAGAATTATGAATAGCAGTTTGCCTCAGTATTTAAGCACATCAGATGAAGAAAAAATGAAGCAAAGAAGTACAATATGGAGGTTACAAATCTTATTTGAATAGCAGCTCATTGTTGGTACAAGTATTTGGACTTCAGAATTACTTCTGCTTTTTACTGTCACTCAAAAGGAATGAAGTGAAGTCCAGCAAACCTCTGAGCCTTACTGGGAAAAAGGTAGACCAGTGCTAATTTGCAGAGGGTAGCAAACACACTTATCAAAATTTAAGAAAGTGATCAAAATTTAAGTAAGAGTACCTTCTCATGAAAGTACTGTGTTACTTTGTTTCCACATCGATAAAGACTGGAAGAGTCCAGGTGTTTTCCCCAAATTTCTTTACTGCTGTGAAATTATTTTGAATTACACATACCTATGGAATTATCACTAGAAAATTTGCTATGAAATCTATACATTACTGAAATGAGGAAGAAAAAATAGTCATTTGTTCAGATAGGACCATTTGGCCTTTAATAATTTATTCTGACATATCCAGGACTTGGTGAAAGGTCACCAAAAAAGGCAAATCCTTTGGATTTGTGGGGTTTGTTGTGTTGAAGGTGGGCAGTTTTAGTTCTGTAATAGACCTGGACATGGTCCCTGCTTAGATCCAAATACCCTGCCTGCCATCTGGGCATGAGTCCTTGAGGCATACCTGCCTTAATGCCTTAGGCCAAGTAACACATTTCACACTTTTCACAAGATGAAGTACGTAGATTACAAATGTGCTGTAGTCATTCTAAGAGTGATTTATAGTGAAAGAATAACATTTTAAATGTTACATTAATTTCTGGTAATTATTGTGCAATAACAATTCAATGTGGTAAATATTTTCTCATTTTACTGGGATAGTTGTTACTGCACAACACAGTTTTCTTGAGATTTTGTATAGCTTATTGGCAGGCAAACCTTCCCATAGTCATATAGAAATTATAAGAATATAATAAACAAAAATATATTCTATAATGTTCACATTTATATATTACAAGGAACAGCAATTTGAGAACAATATGATTGCTGGTTGTCAAATAGGATTTTTCCATGAAGTGAAAAACAAGACTACTTTCTTGAATCATATTCCTTCTGTTTTGAAAAACCTTTCAAAGTTGTCTTTTGCCATTCTTGGTTATTGTGAGCTGAGTTTCCCTTTAAACATTAATGTCACTGAAATCCTTCTAAGTAAACGTATCAATATCTGACCCTAAATCATTTACTTATTAAAAGACACTACATAAATACCCCAGAATACCCCGGTGGCACTCTGTGTTTACCAAAGTAATTTATGTCCTGCTTAAACAAGTTCCAGTGTCCGAGGGAGTCAGTGGCAAAGTACCTGGGAAACTGAGGGCAGAACTTGGCTTGTATAAATTCATCATTGAAATACAGACATCTTTCTAAGCTGTAAACACTGAAGCTAGAGTTTATTTTTGGTTGTATTGTTAAAAGCAAAATATCTGCAAGTTTTATTTGTTTCCTGTGCTGCCCTGTCTCTTTTTTAGGATCACAAGTAATTTAAGTTGGAAGGGAGCTCTGGAAGTCAGCGGCACCAAATGCCTGCTCAAAGCAGAGCCAAGTTAGATCAGCTTGCTCCTTGCTCAGGGCTTTTCCAGTCAAGTATAAATATCTCCAAGGATGGAGATTCAACAGCTTCTCTGGGTAACCATTGCAGTGTTTCTCTACTCTCCTTGTGAACATTTTCTGTTATCTAGTATTTCCAGGGCTGTGACCTTCCAGTGTCTGTTGGCCCCTTATGCTGTCACTGTGCACCTCCAAAAACAGTCAGGCAACATCTGCTCTATACCCTCCCTTTAGGTGTATGAAGATAGCAATAGTGTCTTCATTTGGTGGTGTCAAACAACAGCCTCTACCATATGCAGCAGCATGATTCCTCCCTGTTCTGGCAGGAAGGAAGCTGGGAGTAGTAATTAAGCATCATAAAGTAGAAAATTGCTGGGTCTGCACTTCTTTCCTCATTTTCTTTTCCTCAGCTGTCCACTACATGTCAAAAATAACTGCCAGTTTTGGACTACTCTGTTAAACTTCATTATTATTATCGACTGAGTTAGCTAATTTGTGCCAATTCTCTGCCTTGCCTTCTTTTTCAAAACACTACACCTCATTTCACAGTGACATAAATATTATTCTTTTCCTTTGTACAGCCAGAGCTTACTTGGGTAAAGAGAGCAAAATATTTGCAAAGGCAAAGGAAAACAGGGAAGAGAAAACAGGAACAGAATGGGGAAGGGAGAACATAAATGCATATGGGACTTTGAGAACTGCCATGACAGGGTTCAGCCTTCTCTGTTCAGGAAACTCTTGACAAATAGTCTCTAATGTCTGCTTTTCCTACTGTAGAGATTAGTATCAGGAATTTATATGATCCTAGTATGTATAGCAAACTTATTAGGGACTGTTGTCTACTTTTTTTCTTTCTTTCTGCTCAAGATCTAATATATCTATTTGCATTGGAAGCTTCTGGTTATATTAATTTTATAGTCTATCTTCTGCGATAGTTCTTTTGCAATTTGTTCAGTGGTAATTCCCAATGGCTCTAGTGGTTGCCTAGGTGTTAGGTTTTGTCTTTTATTCCTTACTTTGTTGTATTTATCAGTTGATCTGACAAAACAGTGGTTTCACTCAACTTTGTAAATGCTTTATTTAAACCAAATTGAAAATTTTATTAGACTCTAGGATAGCTGCTGTCTTACTTTGAATCACCTCTGTAGAAACAGGATGCAAAAATAACATCAAGCTTTATTATGAGAATGACATTGTCAGGGAAATAACAAAAACTACAGTGGAGCAAATAAACCTTGAGTTTGAGAAACAAAATACAAAAAATATAAAGCAGATAGATTATAGATCTGGTTCAACTAAGGACATAGATTTTGGGAATATTTTTGCAACTTTTGATACATGAGCAGTAACATAATATTCTGCAAATGATTGAAATACCAAAGGAGAAGAATTGTATTCACAAAAGAATCTATGGCAGCAAAGGCATAAGGTTAGTAAAAGAAAAAAAAAAAAAAAGAAATGAGATTTCAGTATCTGTGAGGTAAAGTGTCATTGAGATGCAGTGTATAAGTCTATTGTGGAAGTAGCCAAAACATAGGGCACTTTTTAATACAGACTGGACAAAAAATAGAAGCATAGTGAATAGCTTTGTGTTGGCAGAGAGTTAATGGGACATCAGTAAAGATTTTCTCCAGTTCTAACTTACATGAATCAATTTAATGGAGGAAAGTCCAAAATGTTGATGTCAAAGACAGAAAATGGCAAAAGATATTAAGCTTCAAATGGTCACAGATATGGACACTGATGATTTTAAAGAAAAAAATTCCAAAGTTGCTGTTAGAAACTAAAAGGCATTGATGAAATATCTTGTACTGGTTAGAAAATTAAACAAATTACAGGGATGTGTCAGCAAAGCACAAGAGCAATAACTAGAAGAAACTACCACACAGACATCCAGTAAGACAACCCTAAAGTACATTGCTTGGCCAGTGGCGCTATACTACAGACACAAATTAGGATTCTGAAGACAAACAAGTCTTACCTATGGGGACGTACTGTTATGCTGATGTTCTTCAGCAAAAAAAAAAAATAATAAGATTCCTTATTATGAGAGTTTTTACTAAAAAAAAAATAATTAAGTTCAATTACACTTTGCAAAATTTGTCTCTTAAGTGTCTTAATTTGAAAGACTAGACTTCCTTTGGGACACTCATTTATGGACCACAAATGTCCGCTGTTGGTCTTCCATGACCATCATTTTACTATGGTTCCTACCATGAAATTTAGAACAGAAAATGGTTGTAATTTGAATGTAGAAGCATCTTGGATGCTAGAGTTCCTCACTATTATCAAAATCCTTTTCACATTTCCAGTTTACACCAAATCTTGAGATACTGTTCCAAAGGTGATGTTACTGTAACTCTTGCTCATATTTACCAATATTGTTTCTTTTTTCCCAGACCCCCTTTTTAATCCTTTATTTTGTAATACAATTTGTCTTGCTTATTTCAGATGTTAAAAGGGTGTGTTTTATTGTAATTTTTACTGTATTTTGTCATGTTTTTAAAAACATCCAGATACTCTACATTTATCAGGGAAGTTCTCATTTGACAGTTAAATTATTTTTGTCATAAAGTGGGTATTATCAGACTCTTTCAGAGGAAACATGAGACTGAAATAATGGGACAAAGATCAAAGCCAGCAGCTACACAGAGTTTCTTGAGAGGAATCCCTGACTGGAAAAGAGAAGCTGGCTGTTGGCATTTTTTTGTACAACTAATGAAAATTTCCCAAGAGGTTAAACCTTCTAATAGTTTGGAAGATGTCATAAAATCTCATTTCAGACTAATGCAGAGTTCCCAATAATATTTCATATATATTCAGTTTGCCCTTTAATGTTGGTACTTTTTCACCACCTTAAGTTTCTGTCCCGCAATCATGCACAGAATTAGTCCTGCATATTTAAGTGGTTATTCCAAGAAAAACTGTAGAGAAGGTTCTTCTTGCTGCTGATTCTTCTCTAACCCTTCTTATTTAGAGGCTCTGATCTTTTTAGCAGTATTTTTGTATTTTAGCAGTACTGAAATTTAATCTCAAACCCTTTAACATGATAGAATAACTGCCTGTGAGGCTACATATTTCTTTACTAAAATGCTTTTAGATAAATCTAATAATTAAAATTTTAGTAAGTTACTAGAAGTGCTAAAATATTAGTACATTTTCACCAAACTGCTTGATATCTCATTAGGAAATTTCATAAATTCTAACTTGTAATTAAGATCAAGTGGTTTATTTGGTTATCTGGAATATACTCACTTCTTATGTACTTTAATATTATTCCAAAGGGATTTTTTTCATTAATATAGCTTTTTAAAAAAAGTTTTAACTGCAGATCAGAGAATACAAGGTGCAAAAAAAATGTGGAGAATAGGCAGGAAAAAAAAGGGAAAGCAGCAGAAAAAATGTATAATGATCAAAGAGTTAGTGATGTATCAAATGAAAAAACTCTGAGAATTACACAATTTAGGTAATTTATTGAGTAAAGCAGAGCAAATTAGTCAAAATAAGAGTCAGTCAGCAAAATTTATCTTTTCTCTGGGAAACTTTTAAAAAGTATTTTCCCCCCTTACAACTGCAAGTAATTAGGTATAATGCTTATATAATATGTCCTGTGGATTGTTCACTAATTTGTTATTTACTTACAAGAAAGAGCACCATTCATTAATCCACCAGAAGCATTTTATGCAGTGTTATGGGTTTTCCTAACAGGAGATTTATCACAATAAAGAGGACTGCAGTTATTAAGATCTGACAACTACACACACAAGTGATAAATTTAAAAGCTGTTTAGCTATGATTCCAGAAGACAGTAACCTGCAGTAATCTCTGAAAATATAAAACACTTCAACACTTTCATCCTGTAAGGGAGGTTTTGAATGCATGTGAATTTTCAGAAGCTTTCAGAGGCCTATCGGGAAGGTAAATATTACTCAGAAAACATGTGATGCATTTCTCAGTGTCTTGTTTTTGTCAGCGCACAGCAAGGGATGGCTGCTCCGTAAGGGAGGAGACCTGAAGGCGGGGGGGGGGGGGGGAATGTAATATTAAAAAAAAAAAAAATAGAAAAAGGAAATTTTTGTTTCAAACCGTGAAATCTCCTTATGCATGCTGCAGCAATGTGCAGACTGTCAGCTTAGACAGTCTCAGCACCCTTTTCCCTGATATTCAGAGCAAAAGATCCTGTAAAAACTGGAGGAAGGATATTGAAAAATTCTGTTGTGTATCAAGTTGGCATTAGCTGTTTCTGACTACTTTGACACTCATGACTTTGGTGGGGGTTTGTGTCATTAAATCTCTGCTAAATAGTCTTAAGAAATATGTGACTGTGACCTCTGACTGAGTTACCATTTCCAGGACCAACTATGTTCAGATACTTACAAGCCAAGTGATATTTTCACCATAGGCAGAAAAAAAAGGTTGAACAGCTGATTTCACTGTAAGAAAACGATGCTCAATCAACACTCATTTAGATGTAGTAAGGAGTTCCTTGTCATTTATCACATCCAAAATGTCTTCCAGTAGCATTTAAACTATCTTATTGATCCAGTCTTTCCATCAGGATGAGGAACTTTTATTTCAGGGAAATTTCTTACTGCATGTTCCTTCTTGCTGGAATATTTTCTTCCTTTCTTATCTCAAAATTGCCCTTCATTGGAGAACCATAACAGCAATTAGTTAACTGATATGATGATTTTTTTACTTAGCTGTCTTGCCTCGAGAATAAGAACAGTAAATATTTCTAGAGATTGCCTTTGTTTATCCAAACCTGATAAACCAAAGTATTTCCATGAAAATAATGTAATTTCTGTCTCTCTCTAACTGAATTATTTTCTTCCTGGAAAGACAATCTTCTGCTTCACAAAGACCACCCTGGCCCCAGCCTGGACCTTTTGCTCTTGGCAACTGTTTGCTCAGATCTTAGAGTCAGGCAATGTTATTAGCCTTTGCTGCTGCTGCTTTCATTGCTTAAGACCTAATGTAAAGTATCCCTTGCTGGCCAGACAAACTCTTATACTGATGCTGCCTTTTTTTTTTTTTTTCTCTTTCTGTTTTACGCAATACATTAGATAAGCATGTAGCTGTAAATATGGTTGTAAAGTCACTGAAATCCAGAAGGCTACTGTATTTGGTTGGGGGGGGGGTTGTGTATGTATGGCAACAGGGCTAGCTAGAGCTCTAATGGCTCTAGTCGGCCACTAGAGAGTTGTGTAATGCACATAACAATGAATCCAGGGAAAGGTGGAAAAGGAACATAATTTTGATCCTGGAATATGAAAAATATAGAGCAGCAAATCAATTTTTCAAGTTTGAGAGATTACTGGGCTTCCATTCTGCTAAAAGAGGTAAGGAAATAAACTTCATTTTATATTTCAAAAATATCCGCAAAAGTTAGTTTTTACCATAAGAAGTGTAATTCTTGAAACCAGCTATTATAGTTAGGTCTGAGCATATTGGCGGTAGCATTTAATGTAAGTTTTCACCTAATAATATATATGATATTTTATTTCACTAATCACTATTCCAGCTGCTGCTAACACAGGGGAGAGAAAATTTAGAGATGTTGATTTATTCACTATGGATTACACAACAGCAGGTAGAAAAAAATAATTACAAATAATGCAACAGTTTGTGTTTTTATAAAATGGTATACTAAAATAGTAAAGCTGAATTAATTTCTACATAAACCCCAAGAGAGCAGTAACTTCTGTAAAAGAAGCTAAAAAGAAAATAAGTAGTTTTCTTCACCTTAATTGTCTACCAAAACCAGATTGAGCATCTTTACTGAGCTATTAGCATATTTCTTCCTCTATTTTTATCCGGGAAGGCTCTGTTCCTCTCTAGGCTCAGACTTAAAAAAGCGTTTTGCTTTTGGATAATTTTATAGTTGTGGTAGGTTGCTCCAGTGGCATGGCCCACTTACTTTAATCATTATACTACATTCCAGTTTGGTAAAAAGGGTAATTTTATTCTGTTCTGTAATTCCATTATTTTTTCTTTGCTAAGATCTGCAGTGGTGTGCAAGTGGCAAAAATTCAAGGTATTATGAAAAAAGAAAGAGAAAAAATAGTTTAAAATTTAAAAATATTACAAATGTCATTAAGATTTTCTATTTGATCTCAGAACATTTATTTAAGATTGTATTTTGTTAGGTTATTTTAGCAGAATTAAATATATTGTTAAAATTAATTTAATGTTATAATTGGCATTAGTCATCTCGCCTCTAAAAGAGACCATTTACTTGATAAGACACAGTGCTTTACTTTAATAAATACCAGTGGATATATCCATTATTTAAATGCTACAAAAGTTTATATGCATTATATTTATTTATCAGCAACAAAACTGCTAGTATCAATGGTAAACAGAAGCAGCTTGGTTTCATGCTCCAGATTGGAAAAGAACTTCAAAATTATGATTATCCCAGAGCTACCTTTTCTGACACCTTGAGAGCTCTTGTTTCATTATCACCGCGTGCCATCACTATTATAGAATTGTAGGTGAAGCTGAAAATTGTAACCAGTGAATCTTCCCATATTCTAATGAAAAAATAACTATCAAAATTATGCACTCCTGGAAGAAAAACAAAAAAAAAAAAAGCAGGGTTTCTTTCTAGCACACCCAGATTCAGCTGAGTACAACAAAACCAGTATCCATTCAGGAACGGGCTCAAGCTTTCTGATATTTTGCCCCATTCTGTCTGAAACAACACAAAAGCAATGGAATGGCAGGGGAGAACTTGTACAAAAAGGAACTTAAACCCCTTTGAGTGTTGTAGGTGAGACTGGATTGGTTGCAAAGGTATGGGTAGATGTCAGGCTCTTGGGCCAAAAATCTTTCAAACTAAACTGCCCAGAAAGATAGGTTACCAAAGAGTTACATTTTTCCATGCTTATACTTGGAGTTTGTATTTTGTTATGTACTTGTATCATCAATATAGATAACAACACCATCAAAATCTTGCATAAAACAGACAAATCAAGGAGTAATGCAACCAGCTAAAATCCTGTTTTCTTCAAAAGTGTGGGCAAGATACTTTATCACCTGTCTGAATTTTGATAACAAAAAATCTGAATTGACCTGGCTGCCCTGCTTTTGTCTCCTTCTGGACAGTGAAATCCATTTTTTAAAAACTCTATCTTCTGATCTTTCCATTCTCCCCATCACAAACGAGTGGATAGAGAGTTATGTTACATCTTCATCTCCTGATAGATTTTTGTCTTTGAGGTCCTTTCTGCATTCCTGTGCCTGTGTGCACAGTGGAGTGCTGATGTAATGCTGGAACAATATTCACAAGAACTATCAGACCTTAGATTTAATTAACAGCTAATTAACAGCCCTTCTGGCCCTAGTAGTTAATACTATGCCAAATGCAAGAAATAATCTGGATAGGTAATTATGAATGCAATTTAAAAATAATGAGTTGAAGCATTTACAAGATTCTACCTTGACAAAAATTCGATTGCTAAAATTGTCACTGACTAATACATATTTGGGAGGAACAGGCAGCAATTAAAATGAAAAACAGTGTTTTCCCATTGTCCACACAAGCTCACAAGAAATGAGAAAGAAATTCATAAACTCTCCAAAGAAAAGCGTATGCCCAAGTCAACATTATAGCAATTTATATTCTATTTGTACAGACTTGAAAAAGTTGTTATTTACAAAACCAAGTGTATTTTTCCATAATCTGGTTTTTCAGTCTGTTTTTCATTTACTCATGCCCATAAGTGACCATTTTCTGTTTATATTATAAGGTTACACTAACATCCTTAATATAACTATTTGAAGCAAAACATTTACGAAAATGAATGGTTTGCATACATAGTGGCAAATGTCTAAAGTACCTAGAGGGTGCTTAAAATACAGTATAATTGTATACAATACAAAGGTGTAAATCAGTCTCACATTTTTGTTGCCTTCTAACAAAAGCCATAGGTTATTGTAGCTACAGGGTTGCTTGGGTTTGAGATGACCTCTAGGGGTCACCTGATGCTTTCTCTTCTATAGCACAGGGTTTATTTAATTATTTCTAAACCACTCCAAGGAATAAAAGACTTCTTGAACAGTTTTTCACTTTAAGTTAGTATTGGCATAGTCTGTTTTGTATATGAACTCTTTTTTGTTCAGATACTGTGCAGTCTTTCCTAGTGTGTAACCTAAATTTTCCCTTCTATGCGTTAAATAAGTTCCTCGGTCTTCTTTGATTAATTAAAAAAAAAAAAAAAAAAAAAAGGCCTACTTTATGACATGCCCTTAATTATTTGTAGACAGTTCCTATTATGTCATTTTCTGCTGGATGGCACCTGCTTAACTCTATAATCCCACACAGATCTTGTTTCCCAAACATCCCTGTTCAGTTGCAGTCTACCCAGCTTCCTTGGCCAAATGCATCTTTTTAAATGCTGTGTCCCTAGACAATTCTCTGATCTTTAATCACTGTCGAGCACTGCATAGCTATCTTCCTCAGTATTTTGGTTGTGTTTTTCCAGAGTGAAGGAAAAATAACATCTGAGCCTAAAGGGAACCCTACAAACGACGAGGAGGAAAAGGCCAATTTAAGGGGAAAATTAAGAGGGGCAGCAGCCGGGGGAGTCCTGAAATTCTCTCCCCCGGTTTATTCATGTCAGTCAGGTGTAATCACAAAACAGCAAGAGCTGATGTTGTTCTGAGAAGCTCAGGAGGAGTGTGTATATTATCACCCTTCTTGCCTACCAGTGTTTCCATGATCAGAGGCAAGTTCCTTAGATCATTCCCTTTGACATAAATTGTCTTATGGTATGACATTCCAGTATCTTAATACAGAAAAATAACACATTTCTCTCTTCTGCAGCAGTGTGAAATATTAACATAGGATCAATTTATATTTGATCCTGGGGAGAGAATTAAAGGTCATTGTACCTTTGCTTTGCATTTGTTATGTAGCAATCCCTTCTGGCCTTAGAAAATAGACATTTTCTGCATCGTTAATGTGGTTTTGTATTTTTACATTCTGTTTTATCTTTAATTACTTCCTAATATTTGAGTAGATTTTTTTCTTAAAATATTCTATAATGTTAAAATTTCTTTTAAGTCTGATTCATGGCTAGAAACTGAAATCAAAAAATACTTAATGGAGAAAATATTCTGAAAAAGTTTAATTTGGACATAGCCAGATGTTTGTTTTGAATTTCAGTCAAAACAAAATAGTAGAGTTGTAGTTTAAAAGCCTACTGCATTCATTTTCATGTGGGATCAATCTAGACATATTTCATAATAGTAGTCTAGTGACTCCTCTGATTCACCATGGTACTTATTCAGGAGGAGTCCCACCTTTCACTGTAGCAAAAGACAGACCTTGAGGGACTCTACCCTTCTGGGAAAACATTGATTATAGATCCTGTGAGAAAGTCACTGATTTGGGAAGATAGTAAATTTTTTTTTTTTTAATTGGAAAAAGTCAAATCAGACTATTTTTTTTGTTTTACTTACTCAAAACACACTATTCCAGGAAGAAGTGCTAATGAAAAGTCAGTATTTTTAAAGGAACGTGTAAATTATAAAGAAATGACATCTATCAATAAATTAGGATATCCAAATAGGCTACCTAGTAATGATACTGTGTATATTTTGATCCTTTTTTGACTTTTTCCCAATCACTCTACTTTATAAACCATCTATCAATCTGTTAATAATATATTGACAAATTTTACACTGCAGAGTCTCATAAATAGACAGTTTGTATCTAATATTTGAATAGCGCCAATATATTATGGCCACCATTACAATACAGTAAATATTCACAGCATGGTCTTTGATTCCAATACCAATATTCAGTATTTAGTTTTTTTTAAATCTTACAGCGCCGTTAAATATGCATTTGAAGCCATGTATGTAGTGTTCATATACATTCTGCATGGATATGCACGCATTTCTGAAGCCAAGGAAAGCTGATCTCTTTGGGTATGGGTACCACAATAACTGCATTCCCACACAAGTCCACATTATTTGGACTTGCTATTTCCAAAGAGACTGCATAGCCCAAGTTTATCAGCTTCTTTGGACTTCTCTCCAACATTGGACAATTTTAAGAATAAAATTAAAAGCTAATTCTGAATTATTCTGAAACATAGGCACTTTAGCTTCTGAGATTAGAATTAAAAGAGTTTTATAAAGACAACTCTGGTTTTAATATAATAGCTACTTTTCTTTCTAGTTCTTAAGTTTTCTACTCTAGGATATTTAAGCTATCAGAACTGTTTGTCCTATACAGCAAGATCCCATCCTCCGAGTGCTGACCCAGAGCTGAAAATAAAGCCAGCTTGCAGGACTGGCAGTGAATTCCCCATGAGACTTCCCTGCTTAAAACAGCATTCTGTTAGCTTTCTGTGTTCAAAAGATGACAACTTACTTTCTCTTCCGCACTTTAAACTTAAGTCCCTGCTTCTTACCCACACCAACACAACTTCTTTGTCTATTTTCAGTTAGTGTATTCCTTTTTTCTTGATTTGTTACAGCACTGTTGGAAGTGTTGCAGTCTCTGGCGAGTTACGTATCATGAGAATTATGTACATATCTTTTACCAAGCGCATAGTCTTCATTGCATGCTTAACTTTCTTTAAGGACAATGCATAGCACATAATTCCAATAACAGACATCTGCTACGCTTGTTTGTAGCTCTCCCTCTCCCCCATGTCCCTTCTCACCTGTACACTCACATTTAGCCACAGGGTCTTTTGGCATCTCATTTCAGCAAGTATAATTTGCTAGCAAAACTTTCTAATGTATTATTTGGTTACCTATTGGATTCACAACATGATTTTACTTGCTCAGTATACATACCTAAACAATTATTTAACCTCAATATCTGAATGTTATTACATTTATGTGTACTTAACCTAGGGTCAATCTGCTCAGTTCCTACTCAGTAGATTCAGAATCAATGTGTTTGGCTCTGAGAAAGGATTGTAAAAGCAGTACTATTAAATATTTTAAATCATTTTATCTTGCTGTTTTATTACAGATCACTTACCTTCTCGCAAACAAGAATTAATTTTATCTTGCTCTATCTTCTAGATCCCATGATAGAGTATCAACCAGTAAGGGAATGGATATCAGCAAAGCAGTTCAAATTAGCAAATACTTATCTCTAACAAAGAGTCAAGTAATTATAACACAGAGCTTTTCAACTCTGTTGAAAGAAAAAAAAATAGCACAAACTTTTTGAGAAGTTATTTGAACTATCAGGATATAATATTTTCAATTTTTACTAAAAATAAGCTGCTTCCACTTATTTTCAGAAATCAAATTTATTGCTAAAGGACGATATTTTTTTGCAACTAAAAATTCCCAGTATGAAGCTAACTAAACATTTATTAACAATTAATTTTAAGTAGAAAACAAATTTCCTTCCTTTGTTCCAAAAGATGTCATTTTTCCAAAAAATATGTGTAACATAGTTTGTCAGTAGGAAAGATAACTGTCAGGGGCCTTTTTGTCTATTTTGACTTGTTTATCGAAGGACAGTGTGGTGATACTGTGGTTTGAGCCTGCGAGATCTGGGATGTAATTACCTCTGTGGATGTGACAAGTGGTTTCTTTATTTTAAAATGTTCGGGGTTTTTTGTTATAGATTGAGATGATCCTGTTACAGAAATAATCTGATCTTCTGAGCTCTGAAATCTGATTTGTGTAAGACGTTTCTGTTACTTTCACGTGGAGGTGACTTGGGTCTCAAGTCTGTGTTCATGAATGTTTCTGCCTACAAATGGTTTCCACAATAATGAGAGATGCCCCAAAGTGCCTGATTTTAAGGTACATATAAATAGGAATAAATAGGAAACCTGATCCAGTACTAGCTATTCACTAGGAATGGGGACTTCTACATCTTACTACCCTACTGGTCAGATCTATTTTTTTTATTCAGATAAATATGATAATGGTAGTCTTTTCCCATGAGGCTACTTAACAACTAGCCCTGCTCATCTGAAATTATTGAGCGCACCCTCATTGAATCACTGTTGCTCAGCCTAAGCCACTGCCAGGAGAATCACATGGAGCCTACTGTTCCCCAGATTGAGGGACTTAGGAGGTTTCCTCTAGCACCACATCAGTATAAGAACCAGGTCCACAAGTCAGCCACAATGTATGAAGCTTGCAGGAATGTTTAATGGCAGCCAAAAAATTCTAAAGCTATTCACAAGAACAATTTGACTGGGTTGTCCCATTGCTGTAAGAGAGAAAGCTAGCTGCCTAATTACTTACAAGAAGAATCATGGCCATCAGAGCAGCTCCTCATAGTGAACTGCAGATCTACAAATAAGCAGAGTGTTGGACGGAGCTCTGATCACTGCAATCAGCACATCAGCATACTTTGCTGATCAGTTCAATGATAACCACAGAGATTTTTTTCAGAAAATAAAATTCTATTTCTGATTTGATCTGATCCATCCATACCATCACAGAGTTTGGGCTCAACATACATATCTAAGATTATAGAGCTTTGAAAAATATTTGTTAGAACTCATTAAATGGATCCCTGGCCCTGTTAACAAGATCCCCAGTATTAAAATAAGTTGTTAATCTGTCATTATGAAAAGACACTCACCACAATAATTGAAACACACAGGGGTCCACACAGCCCTCAAACTGGGACTGTAGCCTGTTAACAATTGCCTTCTCATGTCCCATTGCTGCCTAACCTGTTGCATCCACAAGAAAGTCAACTGATGAAATGCTCATCCATGGCCATAAGGGAGGCAATTTTTTTTCTCTTCATAGTAACAGATCTCCTGGTCAGAACAGACCATGAAGTATCCTAATGTGCATTCCTGCTATGACAGAGGTGAACGGTACAGCGCTTCATTCATTTTTATCTTTACTTATCGGGTCCTGTCAGGATGCAGGGCAGCCAACCTTCTCTTCCGTTCCAAAACAAGAGGAGGGTGAGAGCGTCAGGTACAACTGTCTCAGCTGATGACAGCATGAGGTGCAGATACGTCTTGCTCACCACTGACACAGCCGTGACACCCACTCAGCTGCAGGTGGTCAGACCTTGGAGAAAGAGCTACTGGCTGGAAAGGCATCTAGGCAAGATGAAGGCGAGAGTGACTGAATGGGAGATGAGCCTCATGCTGAAATCATTGTCAAAACAGTACAGGATTCTGGGGTCCACGTTTGCCTCCTCACTGAACTTCCAAATTTCTAAAAATGGCCTTACTTTCACCATCTTGCCTGAAACTTTCATCCTTTCCTAGGTACTGCTGGTTGTTACACGGTTGCTTCCTTCATGCAGAGCTGCTACAGTCTGTGATATGTTACAATCAATGCAAGTAATGAAGTTTATGGCAGGTATAGAAACCAGCTGGCACTTCTACCATGCTCTGCCATCATCTCATCGGGCTCACGCTGACACCCTTAACTTAGTTCCTCCTCTGGCTTAGCAATCCCATTAAAGTATTGCTCCTAACTCAGAAAGCTGCTAATGGATCACATCCCACCTGTAGTACAGATCTGATTTCAATTTACAAATGCAGATCACAAAATCCAGGACAAAGTGAGTTGGAACTGCACAGAAAGTCTTTTTATCTGAAGAGATAGAGATGTGGAGATTGAAGGTATTGGAAAAGTGTAGGCAAATCCATAACCAGCATCAGATATTTTAAGGAAATACTGACAAAATGCCTGCTTTGGAAAGACCTGTTCATGTCAGAACAAAAATGACACTGACAGTTAGGTGTAGAATTTTACATTGTGTTATCATGTTTTGAAAAGATGCAAGGGAAATGCTTTGAAGTGGTCATTTTCATATTTACAGACTAAATCTTTGGAATTCTATTCAGGAAAAACTGCAAGATGTTTATGTTTTCTCCCAGTTCCGGATGAAACTAAACTTTTCTATTCTGTTCAGTCCTTCTCCATATGGGCTACATCAAATCTATATAAACACCAGACTGTGTCTATAAGATTTTATTGAAAAACTGGAGCTGTAAGAAGAAGCAGAGAGTATTCAGTTCAAATCAAAGTAACTACCCAAACCGCATCCTAAGATGTGCTCTTGAATTAATGCTTAGAGTTCCCTGACATTAATTTGGCAGGACTAATTAACTAAAATCAGTTATGATATAGAAAACTGTATCTGTGTGAGCTGGCATTGCTACTTTAAGCATTCCTTTCAACTCTTAAAACAACCAATGGTTGCTCTTAGTGATTCATAGGAAAACTTAATCCTCTGCCTTTACTCACACTTGTTTCACCGTGCTCAAAGCCAGCGCTATACTGGGGTTGAGTCGAGTCAATCCAGCTGAGTCCTTACACATCGCTGAGCTCGGTGGTGCTGTGCATGTCCCCATCAGAGTAGGGGTGTTAGCAACCCCTGTTTACAACCAAGTGAATCATTTATTACTGTGATTGGTTACTTCTTGAAAGATCTGCTTTTGAACAAAATGCAGCTGAGCACTAGTTTAAGGCTTAATTAAAGCTCTGAGGGACGTACACTCAAAAGGGCCTCAAATAGGATTTATTTTGGTGAACAAAGACATCTATGCTTGAAGTTCTATACAAGCCCATGAGGTAGGACGTGCCTCAAACAAAAGGGCTAATGAATTAGGTTTCTACATTCAGTCAATGTGAGGCTTCTGTGAAATTTAGACTATGGACTTGTATGTGCGCTTGGAAAACTTGCCTTGCCAGTGTACTGGGTCTCCAGCTTCTGCATTATTCTTCCGTGTTCTGCCTCTTGCAGAGGCTGAAAATCCCTGTGCGTTTCAGCTCTGTAAATTGGCTGTGTAAAACGGTGCCCAGAGAGTGACACTCTTAATTTTTCTTTTCCCTTTTTTTTTAAGCCTTTTATTCCGCAGAAGACGGAAAAGCCGGTTCTCCTTGAGGCTTGGGGGCCTGGGTCACCTCCCCGGCCGGCATCTTGGATAGGTGTGCTGGGAGCGGGCCAGAGAGGTGCAGCCTGCCTTAGAAACCCCATACTCCCCGTCACTTCACTTTACCTGCCCTAAGACAGTAAAAATGGTTTTGACTCGGTAAAACGTTTCTTCTAGCCTCCGCCGGCGGAGCTCGTCAGATGATGTGCTCAGCCATCAAGTGTATAACTTCCTCGGGGAAGCGGAGTAAGAGATAAGAGCCGCCGTGGGGGACCGAAAGTGCAACTCTGTCCTCTGACATTTCCTAAAGTTAAATTACAGGGGCGTTATCTTTTGTATTTTATTTCCCTTATTAGACAGCGCGGGTGCTGCTTAATGGGATGCAGTTAGTGAAGTAAACAATCCCGTGGGATGCTGACTTGCTCGTTATTAAGGCAGGAATTTGAGCTCTGTTAAGATTTATTTAGACACTCGTGTTTAAAAAAAAAAGAAAAAAAAAAAAAGTGCTTTTGCCGATGGAGCCAGGGAAGGTGTTCGCCAGCCGCCGGAGGGGACAGAGTTTCGCTGTCGTCTCCCACGGCCCCCCGAGACGTCCCGGCCCCTCAAGGCGGCCCCCGCCAGGGCCGGGGGGCAAGTGGCGCCCTGCGGGAGTGCCCTCCTCCCGCGCCGCGCTGCCTGCGCGGGTGGGCGCGGAGGAGAGAGGCCGGGCCCGTATCCCCACATCCCCATATCCATAGTAACGGCGGGGGCAGAGGGGAGGCGCCGCAGCAGCTCCCCGCCCGCCGCAGCCCGCGCGGCGCCGGCACCGCACCGAGCCGCGGTGAGCGCGCGCGCCCCCGCTCCGCGCTTCCCCGCCCCCCTCGGTCCTCCCCCCCCTACCCCCCCCCCGCCACTTCCACCGCGGGACGCGCGGCCGCGCGCGCGCGCTCCCGCGGAAGGGGGAGGTGGTGGAGGTTGGGGGGAAGAGAGCCGGGGGCGCGCTTGGCGGCGGCTGGGCGGGGGGGGGGGGGGGGGGGGGGGGGGGGGGGCTCCGGTGTGCGCGGCTCCGCGGCGCTCTCCCTGCCTGACTCACCGCGGGGCGCGGGGAAGATGCTCAGCGCCGAGGGGTAGCGGCTGCGGAGCAGACGTCGGGGCTCCCCCCACCCCTCCGGCACCCTCTTCCCCTCCCTCCCCGCCCCCGCCGGGCTCGGCAGCTCAGCCCGCCGCCGCCGCCGCCGCTCCTAGGTGAGACCGGGGGGCAGGGGAGGGCTGGGCGAGCCCTGGGCGCGCACGGGGGGCCGGGCACGGGGCCACCGGGCGCCGCCCCCGCCCCGCCGTGCAGCCCGGAGCGGGGGGCGGGGGAGGGGGACAGGATGCGGGCCCCCCCGCCCCCGGCTGAGGGGAAGCGCCGGTAGCGGACCCAGGGGGGGGGCCGGCGGCGCCTGCGGTTGCCGCTTTCGCAGGATTATGTCAGCCCTTGCCTGGCCGGTGCTCCCTCCGCCGGCGCTGGGGCGGGCGGCGGTGGCTCCCGCCCGGCGGCGCTGCGGGGCGCCGCGCTCCCGGGGCGGGCGGGGGTCGGCGGGGAAGCGGCGGAACGGTGGGCAGCCGGGCGGCCGGAGTTTCAGCCGCCTGACGGGGGTCGGTGCTGTCGGCCGGTGAGTTTTCACCGGGCGGGCGTGCTCGTGGGGTAGGGGGGGAAGGAAGGCGCCCCCGAGCATCGCCCGGCCCGGTGTCCCTGCGTTTGCCAGCCGCGATGAATCTCGGGGGTGGGGGAGAGAGTGGGGATCCACCGCCTGTGCCGCAGCCGGGGGAACGGCGGCTGCGGCCGCTGGTTTCGGGGCGGGAGGGGGTGCGGGGGGGAGGCCGTGGCAGCGCTGGCGTTGCGAACCCTGGGTTTGCTTCGGTCTCTGAACTTGGCCGCGGTGCGTGTGCCCTGGTTCTAAAACTTGTCGAGGGAGGTCTGGGCTTCAAGGCACCGCTGTTTGCCCTTTCGGTTATTTAGGGCAGGCTCGTTGAGCCCAGTGCTACAGTTGTTTAGAAAAGAAAAGAAAAAAAGAGGAAAAAAAAAAAAAAGGGATGAAAAGCAGAAGTGTGTATAGAGACCAAAATGATGATTTTATGCTTCAGTTTCTCAGGAGAGGTTCGTATTTGAAAAATACACGTCTTAAGGCACAGTTATTTAACCTTATGGCGAGAAGGCAGTGCTGGTATTGGGAGAGAAAAAAAAAAAATGATACATGAGAATTTCATTTGGAACTCGATTTGCTGTACACGTGCAGTAACGCTTTTCCTGAGGATTTTTAGCATGTGGACTGCTGCATGTTGCCATGTGCCTTGCCAAATTCCTTCTCTTCTGTGGGCAGTGGCAATGCATGCCCACATGCACAGAATCAAGGTGTGCTCGGTACCGTTCTTGTCAGCAGCAGCATTAATGAGCAAAACTAGTGTCCATCTATGGCAGGGTTACTGATATAACGTATCGCAATGGTTCCTTAAAGAACACTTTTTCTGTTAATGAGAGACAAACTAGCGTTAAAGTAGATCCTGACATAAGGGATAGTAACTTCTCATTTGAATGTGCACTAAAAAACAATTTGTGTCATGTTCTGTATGTACCAAAATACGAAATATAATATTATGCTAAAAAAAACCTTCAGTGGAAGGTTTTCGTCTTATAATGGGGACTTTTTTCCCTGAATAAATATGAATACAGATTGTAGGCATTCATGTAAAGTTGATACTTTTTTTGTCAGTTACAAAACCGTATCCTTACCGTGTGTAATTACCATAATGAGTTAAAACTCCGTTCTGATGGCATCCTAAAAATTTGAGTGATACCCTGAAAAGGGTGCAGAGTAAGTTATTTTAACTGATGAATTTTAGTCTGGCGGCACTTGTTCACTAAAACATCTGTTCTTTTTGATACGTGTATATAACTCATAGAAGCTGTGGTCGTGCAGTTACTCAAAGACCCTCTTAACTGTACACACCTGAGAAGTTCCATTTCAAGAATTAGTGCAAATGGTCAACAGATGACAATTGAAAGAACTCGCTGATGTATTGAAAGTAAGCTCTGCTTTCTGTAATATCGATGAGCTCCTTTACACCTTCCCCCCTCTCTCCCCCGAGAAAGGAGATGTGATAGTCAGGAACAGATAAGTTTATCCAGTAAAAAGGCAAATTAAAATATACTACACATAGTCATTCTACTTAGAAGGCATTTAAATGCAGTACCCCAAAATCAATTTGGAAAGCTGAGGGCCTGATGCTTTTTTTTTCTTAGCATTTTTCTTGGGGCGGGGGGGAGAGGAGAAAATGACACTCCTAAGTGCAAATGGACACGTGGAGTTAAAAAGGGAGGGTAGAGGATGTGAAAATTAGGAACAGAGCTATCAATGAGGCTGCCATCAAAGAGGGCTGCACTGAACTAAGAAACTAAAGCAGATCGGCTCTCGGTAAGAGTTTTGCTACTGAGGAACTTGAGGGAGGGAGCTGTGACCCAGGTCAGTCATGATTTCACTTGCATTCCAAGAGCAAGACGTTTTAACATTGGAGGAGTCAGAATTCCATGTTGGAAATGCTCATTTTAATTTATTTCCATGTGTTGGGAGGATGCAGATTTTGCTTTGGTTTAATATTGAACAACTGGCATTTTGGTAAGGATCTTGGTATTTATTTGTTAGTGATAGGCATAATTAATAATATTCTTCACAAATAGTAAAATTCCACCTTGCTTTGAGCAGACTGAGAAACTGCCAAGCCTTGGACTTAAGCTCTCTTGGCTCTTGGTCCTGAGAGACCTGCTCAGCACGCAGACTGGAAGCTAAAGCAGAGATGAGAGTGAATGGTATCATTCTGGGTCCAATCTTAATTGATTGCCAGATACCAAGCATGACTATATTACATTTATAAGACTGGACCTTTTCCCTCATGATCCTATTATCACAATGTTTTGCTTATTAAATGTTGAAAATTTATATTAGTCTTCCAAATCAACAGTTATCAGGATGAGCTGGCCAGTTTTTACGCTGAGAGATATGATTTGGGATTGTTTTCACATTTGGGAACATGTTCGTTTATACTCGTTCACATTTTCAATGTTTTCTTCACAGTTATATGAGCTACAAGCTTATTTTTAAGAAATCACAGTCATATTCTGGAGAAAAACACCTTCAGAAAATTGTACCAGCCTGGCACTCTTCACAATCCAATGTAATTTTTCTCTATGTGTAGGCAATAACAGAGGGCTGCTTGTACTTGATCTTTTAGTCCATGTGCCAACTATGCCAGCTTGTCTACAAGACAGTAGTCTTGGTTCCAAGTATCAAAGGGTTATGCTTTAGATAAACCTGGCTTTGACAAGGTGATCAAGCTAGTGAAAGCATTTTGTTGTCATAATTTGGTTGCTGTCTGTATCCATAGTTTTTCTGTGGTTTTTTGCCTTTGAGGAGAAAAGCTTTGAAATGTGATCATTTCAGTACAGTGTTTTAGCGAGTTAAATTGAGTGTTTTGAGCATGGAGATTCAAAGATGTAGTCTTCACATGCTCCATTCCCAACAGTTTAGCTCTGGACGCTACCAGTCTGCTGCCTTGCTCGAGAGATACTCTGCTGCTCTCAGAGACAGTCTTGGTTTGCGGGTTGCATGTAAAGCCAGTGGGACATTTTGGGGTGAATTTCAGTGGTCCTATAGCTTTTCACTGAATATCACTGAAATTTTTGGAGTTGGAAGGGACCATAGAGATCATCTAGTCCAACTCCCCTGCCAAAGCAGGACCACCCAGAGCATGTCAGAGCATGCCTCTCAGGACTGCATCCAGTCGGGTCTTGAAAATCTCCA